>JARFOD010088082.1:0-18292 GCA_031763545.1 Mopalia muscosa | reverse complement strand
AAGTTGCAAATTGTTCAGTGAATATTGGACTATTTTTATACGTTTTCTAGGTAAGAACCATTTGGGAAGACCTTTAAGTAGGTATAACCACGTGTCCGGTCCAATGGCAACGAGGTCAAAACGAGGACAGCAAGTCGATGACTTACTCTCTAATACAAAATAGCTCACTTATTGTCAGAAACACAGAGATCAAAACAGATGTATTAAATTATATTATTATTGGATATTTTTTATTAATAAAAGTTACAAGTATAAGTTTATTTGTTAATGCATGGCAACGCATGGCACTTCATGTTGTGAACCCACTTTAGATTCAAGAGTAAATTTCGGATTTAACATTTGACGCATGTCGAAAATGAAGAAGCTCTTGAAAAGGTCCTTCAATAAGCTTACTATTTAAAGTTAAGAGGAAAGATTGCCATATGGGACAGTTGACTTGTATTTAAATTAGTAAATACAAATGATTGGATATATATAATTATTATCTATAAAAATTATCCCATAATAAGTTGAATTTTTAAATAAATATTCTCAAGGTCTATACCACCATGCTGTTCGAAATTCGTACATTTAGGAATTCGGACAGCATGGCGGTGCTTGTCAATTTTTAGCAGATAGACTGACAGAACGGATAAAAAGTGGCGTACATCATGCTTACGTGCCTGAGGAAGCCTGTAAGGTAGATAGCAGGGATAGATGGGACATTATCATTGGATTTGTCTTTTAATGCTCTAGCTGTATGGATCATGGCGCCCTGCTTACACACTAAGTATGCAGCATTTTTTACACCATGACTGTGAGGGGAACTCCTCACTGTCATGTAAACAGGGCTACATAAAACCCTAATCAAAGAATCTCTATGCCGGTTTCTAATTATTTTTTTTTGTTTTTCCTGCTTGACAACTGGTTTTGGTTGCAGATGAAGGTGAATACTCCAGAGATCTCCTGGCATGACAGAGACCCAGTATATAGTGTAGACTTCCAGCCAGGCAATAGAAACATTCAGAGGGTGGCTACAGCTGGAAAAGATAAAACTGTCCGGGTAAGATGTGTTCACTTGGTGTTGGAAGAACATAATATCTGACATTTATGGTTGTCAGGCCCGCCTACCTTGAATATTTGGAGTATTTTCGCACAAATTAGGCTCAATACACAAATATGTTAATAACTACACAAAAAGTAAACTATTAAAATACTCAATTCATGGCCTTATCCAGGGTAAAAGTTTGAGCACCCATCATGTTACGATCAAACCCATTTAAATGGGTTCAAAATCTGGCTGGATCAGGCCCTGCAATTTTAAATACATGAAGACACAAATGACAGGAAAGGCAACAGGAAATACCTAATTTTTTTAATTAGAAAATATTCTGTCCGTAAATACTTGAAGAGAACTTTTTAAGAGAAGAAAACTCAAAAGTATGCATAATAATCAGAAAATACTCCTAACAAAGTAATCTTTACACATTTCGATTTCATTTTGGGGTAGAGAGGTCTGTTTTAAAAGAAAAATGTTTTTCTGCCCTGCCACTTGCGAGGGAGCGGGTGGACCATGGCCCTGAAGAGTACTCCCTCGGCTTACTCGGTCGATCGTAAGAGGCGAGAAAAGAGGTTGCTTTCTTTTGCCCTGGTGTTCGCAGAGCTAAAGGGTAACGGGAAGAAGATTTGTTTGTGTCGTTTTGTATTTGTGTCCGTCGTCATATAAGTGAAATACCCTTGAGAACGACGTTAAACACCAATCAAACAAACAAAACATCAAATGCAACTATTTATTAACTATTACTGTCATCCATAAACACATTAATAAGCTGAACTTTGTTTCTTTCGACGGCTCAAATCCATTCACGAGAACCGCTTAGCACAGATCTGTCATTTACATTATAAAACTCAGCTCATTAGGTGGAAACTTCAATTAATAAATACGCACTCCATAAGGCAAGTCTAGTCGATAGACTATAAATAATGCAGGATAGTTTAAATTATTGTTCAGCGATACACGCTTAATGTGCTATTTTTTCTCTTTGTAGGCCAGGTAGGCCCAGATTGGAAGAAGTGCAACTAAAGTATAGAAAAGTAGACCACGTTCCCTGCTTTTCGGACCAAATAAAGACTTCCGACCATTGACGGACGGACATCCTAAACGTAAGGAAGCTGTCAGTCATAGCAATGAATCACGCTTTAGCAAAAACAAAGCGACCGTTGAACCTCCATAAACCTCATGTCAAGTAAGCTGGTCATTGAACCGTCATTCTGACATGGCTAACTGTTTGTTAACGTATAAGAGAGAAAGTACATTGATTCCGCACCAACTGTAGACCAATTTTTTGGAACTTGACCAGCCCCAGCTTTGATATTTTGTCAGCTGTAGACATAAGTCAGAACAACTGATTTTGGTCGACTTCTCTCTAGTTGTTTTCATGCACAAACTACCCTTAAGCATTTAGCCCATATTAATCATGTATGTAATGTTTCTGTCTCCAGTACAAAAATACGATCGATTGGTTCCTCATCACAAAATATATATTGCCATACACAAACTACCTTTAAGCATTTAGTAGAAATTAATCTCGTATATAATAAGTCTGTGTTCAGTACTTAAAGATGATTGATTGGTTGGTTCTGTTACTTTGTGCCATTGTCATTTCGATTGTATGGTGGCAGTGTAGTTCTGCAGAAAACAGCAATGAAAATACAAATATAAAATAGGAAAATATTGTTGTAGGGAAATTAATTTTCCTCCAGTGTGACTAAGCTAGGTATATACTACACTTACGAAATTGACAAGCCGTATGTATGTGACATAATCATACATAACGATTAATGCATGGTCGTGGGTTTTCTGTGATAACCGAAAGAGAAATATGACTTAATATAAATGAAGTTTGTAGTTAATTAAGGTTTTACCGCTTAACAAGCTAGAGATAATAATGTGTTCGTCAGTTCTCAGTCAGTGGTAAGAATTTGAAGAGTGGTTGACCGAACAAAAGACATTCCCGACTGGCCTACTATTGACTACCATGCAAGGGCGACGTGGAACAGGGACAAGCTTTGACTGGGATGGTCTACCGTTGTATACCATGCATATGTTACTTAGAGAGAACGCAATATTTGCATGAAGCCACCAAGCCTTCTACTTTGGAGGCCATGTGGGTTCATATGCTCGTGTGGTTGATGTTTGTTCGGTATATTCTACAAATAAAATGTAGCGTTTGAATTTACGCTTGATTTTCCCATGTTTCCTCTCCGAAATATTGTCACCAGCACGATTAAAATCAAATTGGTGTAGACGAGTCGTGTTGGCCCTCAGCTCTGAGAGCCAAATGAGGCTTCCCCCAGCAACCCAATCTACAATTTAAAAACTGCTTATTGAATGAATGAATTACCCCATCTACCGGAACTAGATATGTAACAATTGTTTTGATAAAATCAAAAAATGTTTTAGGCACAAACACAAATATCGAAAGGTTTGACTTCGTGTCAATGCCAGTTCATTAGAATTCGAAGCTGTATAGTTCATGTTAAACAAATATTTGTTCAGGATAATACTATTCATGGACAAGAAGCCTTATCTGTCAGAAACAGGAGATGCAAACATTTGGTAAGCAGTAATATTATCTACACTCAATCAATTGCTCATTCTTTTGTCACAGAAAAAAGATATCCGTAGCACAATGGGGCCCCATTATTGAGGTAGTTAAATACGTAATGTTTAGTGAAAAAAATTACCAGAGTGACCCATTATCTCGATAGAAAATATATTTAGTCACCTCCTACAGTCGCCATTGTGAGATAGGTTTACGTCGGCTGGGGTGGATATGCATGATCTTTTAAAAATATCGGATATCGTGATTTTAAAGGCAACGTGCGAAGGACGTGCAACCTGGTGTTTGAAGCATACTATTTTATTAATTGTTCCCAAATTTGGATTAACAGTAGGTCAATAAGTATACTTCCGGTTCTTGTTCACGAATCATGCCAGGCAGGTCATAACAACAAAATACCTTTCAGTTTGGCGTCGTTGTAACCACATTTGCTTACAGAGACATCAAATCGGAAAACTTGTTTAATGGTTATTATAAGGAACGAAGAAAACAACTCAAGTAAAAGATTTAAGCTATCTTTTTTGAAATATGATTTGTTTCGCTCTGGGTCTTTTCTGCACTTGACTGAAGAACGGTCTGATTTGTTTAAACATATAAAAAAAAAGTTAGGCCATTAGGTCTACCCTAAAGAAACCTTCCATACAAAATGTATGATGTAACCCAATCGATATCTAGGTAATTTATAACCTAACCAGCAACGAATGATGTCCAGGAAGAGCACTTAGATCGGAATATATGACAGACTCTTTGACACAGACGTGTACACTATTGGCATATAAATTCTGGACACGATATACATGTTAAAAGGCTTTTGCTATGAAGTTTTACTCTTCATGAAAGCATCGGTATTGAGGGTTAATTCAGAAACCCCGGAAAATCGGCAATGCCGACCGCTCGGGACATAAAATGATTTAACCTAACATGATCCTTATTATGCAATATGCATTTATCTATTTATTATATATTTAAACGAGAATATGTTTTAAATCCAAGACTCCGGCCTAAAAACATTGTAATGGAAAGAAAGTCACTACGCGTGTCTCTAGTGTAGGCAAGATAGTGAAATTTGCTTCAAGAGAAGGTTTTCGGACATACCTGTAAAATAAAATATGTATTGCCATGGTTGTCAAATATACACGTGTTTTACAGTGGGCATTATATAGATTTGTATATGCTGTTCTAGAAAAGTGCAAATTTTATGGACAAAGTTTATGCAATTTCAGTCAGTAAGATGTATGGTTCGAAGATTCAAACAGCCTTTTAGTATATTTTATGTGGTACTTTCTGTAATGATTGTTTCACCGTTGTTTAACGACGTGATAAAGGTAATTTTACTTAATGGGTATGGATTATCTATTTCTTACACTGTATGACTTAGAGAAATCATAGAAACCCAGTAGGAAAACTTGTAAAACATGCGAATCCTTCCCATACTTAAGGTATATTGGAACACTCAACTAGTACATCGAATGAGAGTCTGCAGTTCGACGCCACTGTCGCAGGCCTTATTTCAGGAAACGTAAGACATGTAGTTACATTATAAACTAGATATATCAGTATAATTGTATGAGCCATCAATAGTTGTTCCGCACAAATAATCAATCCTATCTTATAAACAGTTGCTTAGATTGCCAATCTACAAGCCATCTCGTAAAATGTTTGTAAATGTAATAAATATCATTAAATATAGTATTAAATCAAGTCCAACAAGTTATGACGCTATGTGTTAGAAATGCAATAAACATATACTTTACTATGTTGTTATGAGAAGAAGCGATACTTTCAAACAATTTTTACGCCATAATTTTAGCAATGCCATGTCATTTATCCGATGTACCGAACTTTTTCCTAAATAAACAATTAAGCTTTAATAAGCATTGATACTAACTTACAACCCTGTGTGTAATAAATCCAATAAACGTATATTTACAATGTTTTTACGCAATGAACTGAAACTTTCAAATCATATTTACCCCATAATTTTAGCAATGTCATAAAAAATGTGTCATTTATCCGACGTACTCGACTTATTCCAATATAAACAACCTAGCTTTAACAAACATTGAAGTTGAAAAGACTTCCGACTAGAAATATATGTAGGCTTTGACTGTTTGATTTGTAAAGTATTACCAGTAGCTCAACCACTACCCTGTACTCGATGACCAACATTTATAATAAAGTTGATATGAGACAACCAGTGCGGAAAATTTAGCTTACGACCGATTTCTGTGTAGAGCTAGTATTGACATGGGCGATTTCAACATTTCTTCATATTGGTACGTCTTTCAGGCTAGACGAACACGAGCAAGGCTGGGGTGATCAAATTCAGCTGCCTAATATAGTTCCTGTTGTATTGCAGATTGTATCATCGAATTCAGATCATATTTTCTAACCATTACTGTGATCGGTATACACATTAATTAACTGCACTTTGCTTCTTTGGATGGATTATACACATTTGAGAACCGCTTAACACACATCTCCCATTTATATTATAAACCTTCGCTCATTAGGTTAAGTGGAAATTTCAATTAATAAATCCTCATTCATATAAAGAAAAGTTTAATCGATAGAATACTGAATAAATACAAACTAAAGCTAGTTCAAATGATTTGTCAGAGGTACGTGTTCAGTGGATTTTTCCCTATGTGCATATCAAGTAGATCCAGATTGGAAGAAGTGCAACTTAAGAAAAAAAAATTGTACCATGTGCCCGGCTTTTCGGACCACACTAGCAATTCCGGTCATTGATGGACGGATAACCTAAATATAAAGAAGCTGTCAGTCATAGCCACGAATCATGAACGACTGATCTTATGACAAGGCTCGCCAGTAAGCAGGCGATTGAATTCAAACTTTATTCATATTAACTCATATTTCATGTTCGGTTATCACAGAAAGCCCACGGCCATGGATTCATGGTTGTTACATGGATGTGTGATTATGTCACACACATATTGCTTGTCCATTTGTTAAGTGTAGCATGTACCAAGCTTGATCACACTGGAGGAACATTAATTTCCCTACAGCAATATTTTTCAATTTTATTGTTTTTCATTGGTGTTTTCCACTGAACTACACTGCCACAATATAAGCGAAATAACAATGACACAAAGTAACCAAACCAACCAATCAATCATCTTTATGTACTGGATACAGAACCATTAGATACCTGATTAGTATGCTGTGAAGAAAACGACAATAATGCCACCGGCACTATAGTTTCTAATGGTAAAAGAGCAAAAAAAAAAATCGACCAAGGCCAGTAGAGATGTCACTTTATTCTTTCTTATGTCTACAGCTGACAAAATATCAAAGCTGGAGTTGGTCAAGATCCAAAGAACCTTATATTGGTCTACAGTTGATGTGGAATCAATGTACTTTCTATCTTACTTTGACGTTAACAAACAGTTAGCCATGTCAGAATGACGGTCAATTAAGGTTTTACCGCTTAACAAGCTAGAGCTAATAATGTGTTCGTCAGTCCTCAACTCAGTGGTAAGAATTTGAAGAGAGGTTGACCATACAAAATATATTCCTGACTGTACCGCTGTATCCCATGCAAAGGCAACATAGAGCAGACACAAACTTTGCCTGAGTCTTTAACAGTTCCCGTTAAGGAAGGTAGAATTAACCCGTTTCACAGTTACAAACCACCCGTATTATTCCACAAAGCCTTGTTTGATCTCGTTGACAGTCTTTGTGACAATCATATTAATACACCACGATTAGTTTAATATCAACGAATTTATATTCAAAACATACACACATATCATGGATGATGTTTGCGTCTTTCATAATAGAAACATTAACAGTATCTATGCTATTTTGAGATAAAAATTTCTTACTTTGAACAGATTCCAGTTGAGTGATTTGGCAGATTGAAAAACGTATTGAAATCGAACTGACGATTTTCAACTTAAGACGCCGAATCGCCAGCAGTACATGCCAGCCACCTAGACCACCCAGCCTTCTAAATCGGAGGCCGAGTGACTTGATATGGGTTAATGTCTGTTTGATTTATTCTAAACAGAAATTAAAGGTTTTGATTTTCGCTTGACTTTAGTATGTTTCCTCATTGGTACGTCGCCAGCACGATTAAAATCAAGTTGGTGTGGGCGAGTGTGTTGAACCATAGCTATGAGAGCCCCAGAGCCAAATGAGGCATCCTCAAGCCACCCATAATACAATTTAAAAAATTCAAGTTGATTGAATGAATAACCAGATCTACCGGAACTAGAAGTTTAATCATCGTTCTGATTGACAAAATCATGAAATATATTAGGCGCAAAACAAATCCCGAAAGGTTTGACTTCGTTTCAATTCCAGTTCGAATAGAATTCGAAGCTGAATAATTAATGTTAAAGAAATATTTCTTTTGTTCACCATCAATAATATCCATCGACTAGCATCTGTCAGAAACATCTGACGCAAATATTTGGAAAGCAGCAATATAATCTACACTCAATCAATAGCTCATTCCTTAGTCACAGAAATAAGATATACGTAGCACAATGGGGCCCCATTATTGCGGTAGTTTAATAGGTAATGTTTAGTGAACAAATGCGACAGGACTATTCATGGACCCAGACGCCAATTACTATACAGATGGCGGAAATCCTTATTTCCAGACTGGTCTACTGTGAAGAAACATACCTTAAGTAAATTCAGACCAGGATATTCCGATTACCACAGTGACACATTATATCGATGTCATATATATTAAGCTCCCTCCTACAGTTGTCAATGTGAGATAAGATTACGCCGGCTGTGTGACGTATAATCTGAATTCGGGACATCGTGATTTCAAAGCAAACTTGCGAAAGACACGTGCACATGGTGTTTAAAGCATACCATTCTATTAATGAGATGTCCCCGGGTTTAGGTTAACATCACTTCATTGAGAATACTTCCAGGGGTTGTTCGCGAATCATGCAAGACTGGTCATAACGAAAAAATACATTTCAGTTTGGCGTCGTGGTAACAACGTTGGACGCAAACTACATTTGCTTGCAGAGACACGCCAAACTGGAAAATCTGTTAAATGGTCATTATAAAGAAAGGTCAAATTAGCTGATGTAAAATATTTAAGCTATCTTTCTGGAAATATTATATTTTTTCGATCGGTGTCTTTTCTGCATTTGAGTTAAGAACGGTGTGGTTTGCTTGAACAAGAAGATATACATATAAATGAATGAAAAATGTATATACCAAAATGTTTCTAGAGTCTAGTTACTAATGTAACACCATATATTTGCTGTAATTTTTTAAATATAGGTATATGATATATGCTTTAAAATTATTTATATAATACTACTTGTTACACCGGCACACAATCGACAAATATTTTTAAATTGCTGAACACATTTTTCTATTAATTAAAAAGAATTTACACCTAAGAAGGATTATTCTTCTGAGGACTGCAGTTCATGTGATGCTGAACGAGAAATATCGATCTTTTCGACATAGGAAAGATCAACGTTACGATTTTTACATAGATATAGAACCTTGAATCCCTCATAACATCGCCATAGCTGTGTGAAACCTTTTGTCATTAGCGCTCAATGGACTATCTCTATTTGCCACAGCATTATTACAGTCTCAAGGGACTGGACATAAATTGTAAACTGCTGTGGCAACAGTTTTACATAACTATGATTTGGAACGATTTATTTCCATACAATCGAAGGGGATAAACGTTATATAGCACTCGTGGGATGACTCAATCTTAATAAATCGTGCGCCCTTCGCTCCCAATACATTACACAGTGACGAAACAACACAACAGTACATCGAGACGGTGAAGATCTTGAGACTGTCAATGTAGTCAACCCAATTGAAATGCGAATCCTGACGATACCATTTTATCTGAGTGAAATATCCAAGCCGAATTCCAGGAGATTTCACCAATTCAAACTTGCGAATATGGTATCTTCTTTTGTGGCTATTTCAAAGTCAATATCCGTAAAATAAAATGACATATTTTCATAATTGTAGACGTAAATATATTACTCATATACCTGATGATCGGCAGGCGGACTCGATCACGTGAACGGTCAATTGAAGCAAATTCAATTTAGGAAGCGCACTCGCTACCACTGAGCCACGGCCCCCACATGTATCAGATATTATTAGATTTCTAATCAGTTTAAATACGATGCTGTATTTTATATCATGTAATATCGTGAATCATTTATTTTTTTTACCAATTACTACATACAGTACTACAGCAATAATAATTATGTATATGAGATTAAATTACTGATGTTAACTTCCTGAATTGCCCAGATGTTTATTTCACTGTACGTCTTAAATATTTAATAGAGAGAAATCTTGGATTCATCTGTTATAAAGCATAATACATATGAATTAAAAATAAATTAGGCCATTATTGATCGACATTGAACAACATGTACAAAACATTTGTAATGAAAGTACAAAATAGCAAACATAATGTATAATTATATAAAACTTTCCAATACATCTTCAGTGTTTATCAATTTATATGTTTTAATGGCACTAGGTCCTTCCATATAACCCAAGAGTGAAACGTGAAATAATTATACGGTTATGTGATACGTAATTAAGAAGGCACTTTAAAGTTACCCGAATAGAGAGCCTTAAAATTTTGTTTAGTCACAGTTTTTGTCTTATAATTCTTTAACACTATTTCGCTGAACACTTAAAACAAGTTTTTAAAATCACAACTCTTCTTAAATTGATTCCCTGTATGTGAAGAAAAATAACCTAAATTCATATCGATCATTTTCTGAAGATAGAAGCTGGGGCAACATAAAAAATTCTGATTGGAACAAAACAATCGTTATCTCTATCTAAGAAACATTTTTGTCTAGGGAGTGATATTACAGAAGAAACTAGATGAGAAATAGCCCTGCTTATGGAAAAACAAAGTATATTGATATTTTTAACCAGTTTCCCAGGCTTTGATTCTAATAGCACATTAACAAACAACAAATGACAACATGGTAATAGCATAAGACAATATTGTGTATCGCTTACCTGTTCTGTGAAATTCACCTTACTGATTATTTTATCATTGATGACCAACCTGAAGAAAAAATAAAAACCATATCAGACAATTGCCTTCGAAGCATGACTCCAACATTAAATGTATATCAAAATCAATTTGGAATGTACAATTTACCAACAGTACGCTAGTTATCTCACCATTTACAAGAATCCGTTGAAACGTCAATGTATTTTCCTCCAGTGCATTGAGGCTAAGGCATGTACATTGTGTAGGACGAAAACAACTGGTCTTTCTGACAATTTCTAAACCTTATTTAAATTAAGTTTGAGAAGTGTTGGTGTTGTTTGTGTATATAGATGGTCTGTATTCTGTTTTTGTGACTTCCAATTGTGGCGTGCACTTTGAAATCAAAATTCCGTTCATGCTTAATTTATTTTGGAAAATTTATGCTCATATTTGTGATAAAATACGTTATTCCACAGAGACAGATCACACACATATCTGTGTTTTGTCTATCTATGGATCTGTTAATAACTCTTTAAACAACATTTACTTCCCATGTATGTGAACTCAAATAGGCCTTAATTGATGTCTCCACAATAGAAGGCTTAAAAACTTGATAAAATGAAGCTGCAATATATGTTATTCACAAATATTTTTTGCTGTACTTTCAATAACGTTTAAATTAAGCAAATAAGGCTGAGTAATATCCTTGGCAACCGTTTGTCACACCCCAACAATCACAGTACACCTAACCTAATATCAAGAGAGAAGGTTTCATCGCAAATTACCGTAAAAAAATTGTTACCTCTTAAGTCGAGTAGAACTGAGTCAGCTTAAGTTTATACTATGTTAACCACATACACCCATTCCAACCAAAGATATAAATAACAAACACAATGCTTGTTATTTGCACGTCTTTATTAATTGAAGAGATGCAATGATGAAGT
Organism: Mopalia muscosa; assembly: GCA_031763545.1. Lineage (NCBI taxonomy): Eukaryota > Metazoa > Mollusca > Polyplacophora > Chitonida > Mopaliidae > Mopalia > Mopalia muscosa. The sequence goes on along the minus strand of JARFOD010088082.1, from coordinate 6,749 downwards.
TCTGAATTACACTACATGTACTCATGTGCATTATACTATCCTTATCAGTTGAACAAAAGGTTTTTGAAAACGAGATTTTCAGTTGAGGTAATTGATTTATTATTTTTATTAAAGTATTCTATTTGCGACTAGTCTGTCTGGAGCGGAATGGTAAACAAGTTACTTCAATGATCTGAGCTGATTTTTATTACAGCTGTCAATTTGAACGGCCATTTTGACAGCTCCGAATGGAACCGATTCAAATTACCGAGATATATAACGGATGTTGCAGCTTAAGGCGTTTCCCATCCGCGTTTATTAAATCTCTCTTGAGCTGGCCACAACACAAAATTCGGAAATGATGACAATAAATAATATCTTTATCTTTGACCCATTAAAGAATTTGTCAAATGGTGGATAAAAGGATACTGCAAAATGACAAACTTATATATCTGCCAATCGGAAAAATCAATATGCTTTCAGACATGTTGTTTTTGTTAATCCTTTGCAGTTCGTGGTCGTTTCAAACAATTTACGAAATATCATGATATGTAAATAGCCGTCTCAAGATATATAGTTTGGGATCCCAAATTGAATTAGTTTTGTGTGCCTTGAAACTCACGAACAATTTTGAAAAAAAAAAGTGATTGAACTAAAAAAAATAACTGATTTTATCTGATTTTAAAATATTAATTGATTGATCTATCAATCGATATTTATTTATTTTTATTAATCAATTTTTGATTATTGCCTGCTTTATAGCAGTATATCCTAGAATCTGATCTACTTAGTTCATTAAATTAAATAGTACATGCGTGTGAAGTGGAACTGTGTCCTATGTTAATAATATTATTAGAATTGGTGTTTAGCGTCGAAGGCCAATTACTTCACTTAAAAGTCAATGGGGCATTCCAGGAATTAAACCTCGTAAAAAACACAAAACAGACAATTGTTTCAATTTTTTTACCTCGGGTCAAAAGGCGGCCTTATGGTAGACATAACAATCTTGTCTGGATACATCTGAAACTTGTTGGAAAAACACAAAGTGGTTCCTGGAAATAAAACGGTTGTTTTGCAATGTTGCGTTCCAAGTTGATGTAGTACCAGTATAGAGAAATAGAAGGCCGTGTAGCTTACTCTCTGTCAATGTCATCTCATGGCCCACACTTCTGTATATATTGGAGCTCGTACTAGCTCATCCACATGCATTCAAGAGTGCCGATATGAATGTATTTGTTTTATCTAGTTATCTTTTCGGTGTATGCCAAACGTTACCTATACTGACTGCATTGCGTGGTTGTTAAATGGACGATGTACTTCCAAGCTACGCAATATCGACATGCCATACTTCATGGGCCGCATAAATCGTGAATTAAATACAGAATCAATTAAACACAGATTTGGCTCAGACGTATTTACGGTTATAACTTTGAGTGATACTTGTAGAAAAGCACCAGGCCGAAACGTTAAGGTTAACGTCTGCGTCTCCCCTTGTATTACACAGACGCTAAAGTTAATCGATAGACCGAAGCTAGACTTAGAGATGGTGTGAACAGCGTGGTCTTAAATTATTTCATCTGTAAATTCTCATAGCTTTTGTACTGGAGTTACCCGGAGACAATTATTATAATAGAATTGAGCTCACTTGTGTATATGGGCTTTCTATTTTTACTTCTTTTACACTAATAAAGTATATACTACAAAAATAAGTTAAGAGAGTTGCTACATACATGTACATTAAGACAAAGGATATTGATAAGTTGATAAATTGGTGTTTCAGGGTATTTCAAGAAGGATTGCAGTTTAACGCCATGTCCACAAATATTCCATTAGTATGACAGCTATGTGATATTATTGTAAGATTTGTAGATAATTTTGACAAGTGTCTAATGACTTTGACATTAAACAATATCACTTGTTGCTGGATGTACGGTAAAGTCTGTGAGACATTTTGCCTTAGGGTGAAGCTTAAAAAAATTGGTTAAAATCTGATCAGATTTGACTTAAAGGCTGGAAATGAAATTTACACTTTGGCAGTAACTTGCGCCACCTGTAGGCCGTCACTCACATGCGATATATCGCCACATGGAAGGTTTCTACAAAGTTCTTTTAGAATATGATAGGCGTTTTTCAAGTCAACGATTGAAAACTAAAAGCATTTCGAGTAATTTATGCACCTATTATAGTACACACTCGATCCCAGTTATTCATAAACAGTATTCATCAGATTACTTTGTCAAGATTATTCATGAAGTCATCCAAATTTATTACAGAGCACCCTAATATAATAGTCTGAGATTTTGAGTACATAATCTGTCTTTACGATAAATCTTTATTCATTAGAAAATGTAGCATTTGTTAGAATTATTTATCGAGAAACTAAAAACTGATGCAGGCTATAAAGTTAAACGGAATTCGATAGACTAAGTGGATTCCGAAGTGGATTCGCACCCGTGAGCGGTACATCGAAGTAGGATTAGACTAAAGCACGTTAACCACTAAACCGGGGGTCCATGTTGGTATGTCTGTTTCTGCATAAAATACTAGCGGCCCATCGTGATAAAACAACTAATTGCTCCTTCCGAATTTCATCACATAAATTTATGCAGACTTTAAAGCAATATGGACTTAGATAGAGTTCCAGAGGATTCCTCCCCATTCATGTGCCGATCTCTTTTGTCCATAAAATACTTGCGGTCTATCATTTTATTCTTTAAATGACCCACGAGTGAGATTTTATTGGAGTAAAAACGGAAAACAACTCCGAGATTTATTTGGTTAATGAGGCTTTCTGATAGTTCTGGCAAATAGTTGTCTTTAATTACCTCGGTAGAAACATGAATTTGTCAACAGAGCCGGACACTGCATTTTATGATTTAGGTTATTTATGATGGATATATCCTGCGTACCTTAAGCAAAGCGTCCCGTAATTTTTTATTTTTTTATTTATAACTTTATTACAGACACTCAGTCCATATACATGTTAAACAGTCTATAAATTGTATTTGTATGCACTAGCATACATGTAGCACAGAATGCCATTTGGCATGAATTAGAGAGTCTACAGGAATATCAGAACGGAATACAATTGTTAACACCTGATTGCTACTCCAACGCAACCTTTTCATAAAAGAATACACACTTTTACGAACGATTTCACCAAATGATCGGACGTCATGTAAAACAAACATACCTCTTGCACTACAACGGTAGTGTAAATGCATAAGCCATCTAAATGCGTTATTATACATGACTCGCATCTTGTCAAAACATTTCTGGTTATATACAATCCACATTGAACAAGAATATATATTTGAGCAATATGCTTTGGACAATATCTTTTTTTACTGATTGAGAACAATGGATAAACTTTCTAATTATAATATTAACCCGTATACATAGCTTCCTTCTTTGCCATTATGAATTACCGTTTTGGATTGTTTTTACCACTGTTTTCGTGGGTGATTTCCTTCAATAATTGGACTGGAATGGTATTCATTATATCAGGGGAATAACCTTTAATTCCGTGTAAAGTCTCAAGCAAACATGCATCAACGCACAAAAAGTAAAAAAAAGATGTGTTTGGATTTTTTAAATTTATTATATGGTTTGTTGTAGGAATCCATATGTCAGCACGTTGATCACATTATTGTGTGAACTATACAGTTAACATGTGTGCCAATGTCTAGAATTCCAAATAATGGCTAGCACGAAACAACATCGTCTGTTGGGACATGCAAGTATTTTATCAGTTCTATAAAGTACAGAAAAAACTTCAGGATTTTCTTTCGTATGATATTCGATATTAACAAATTATTCGGGAACACAACCCAGTAGTATTCCAACTCTTAAATAGCCATAACAGATACGGAACAGATGCAGTATATGACAGTCAGACGGACAGCCAGTCGAACACAACGATAGCAATCCCACACTTACCAGCGGGGAGAGCAATAAAACGTAAACAATTGTCAGCTCAGCTACGTTTATTGAAATGGAGATTTAAGGTGCTGCGAGTCAATACAGTGGACGAACATGATTAAATAAGATTGATACCAATTTACCTGACTCAATAATGACAAAACTCCAGCAAAAAACAGACCAAATATTGCGACCTCATGGCCCACCTCATAAGCAAGCAATATTAGAGCATAACACAAGGTACATGCACTATGTTGTTAGATTCCGATGAGCCAACACAATATTTTATTTGTCGAATCCACTCTGTCCCGAATTCTGTTTACCCTCTTGAGCTGCAGTATCACTTTTAGAGATTTGATTAGTCGACTGATACCATGTGTTACTACGGGATACTAACTTGCGACTGTAAACTCGTTTCCCCCGTCAGCTACACCCTGTAGATGGCATTATCCTGATAATAGTTGTAAAGTCAGTTTCTGACCGTAATTCCAGATTAGAATGTAATTCGACAGTGCCACCACCCACCAAAAGATTCGTTGTTTAATACGGAGATAGCACAAGTGTCATAGTAGTTAAGAGCCAGCTGGTAGTTTTATTGTACCAAGGCAACAGGTCTTTACACATGGGCCAGATGATTTAAGTGACAGTAAAACATTGCTATCGCTCAATAGCATGGTATGTGTTCGTGAATTGATACCTTTTTTATTAATGGCTAAATGGATAACCCGTAAAACCCTTCCTAGAAATTTGCTTCTACAATGTGCTGAGAACTACAGCATCTAGTTAAACATATATTTCCAATCATCATTCAGCACTTATATTTATATTATCTTGGTTTACTAAGGGGCAACATGAAGCCGATGTGTTTATAATTAACACTTAGCAATATTATAAACCTATTGAGTCTGTTGCAACAACATTTGCTGACCTTCACACATTGGTTTTAATTTAGAAAAAACATTAAGTAAACAAAACTAGGACAATAGAAAGGTCCCAGGGGGGTAAATCGATAATTTAACAATCACAGAACTTAATTGTGGCTAAATAATTTACAATAAAATCATAAGCAGTTTACATTTTTGTTAAAAGGGAAGAAACAGGAACAAGTATTTCAGACGAACGCTTGTCCAGGGGTTAAAACAATTGTCTATACATGTTGTACCTATCCACACGATTTCTAGAATAAATAACAGTGAAAACGAATGGTTCTATTGCGTGAGTATATACAGTTAAAACGTCTACAGGACTCTAAGATCTCCCGAATAACACGAACAAAAAAGTGCTTGTGTTAATAAGTTAGGAACTGAAAAGCTTGTTCCTAACTGATTAAACACAGGCTATTATTTGAGATTCGTTCTTTAACAAGAATTCCATATTATTTTTTATTGATCTAATTCTAGGACAACATGCATGACTAAGCTCCAATTAATATCAACTCCCAGTGTAGTGTTTATAGTATTTGGTTGTTTGATTGGGGTTTAACGTCGTACTCCAGGATATTTCACTTTATGACGACGCGCCACCCCAAAGGTTGAACGAAAAGACCCTCGACACCACTGGCAGCAAAAAAGACAAGACGTGACAAATACAGGAAAATTTACAGGACGCAATACAGACACCACAAACAGATAAGCTTCCTGCTCCCCTTTAGCCCTGAGAGCACCAGGGCAACATGAAGCTCCCTCCAACCACCCGCGTAATGTTTAGCGGATAAGGAAAAGAACTCCCCATATCTCCTGGGTCTATCCCTACCCCAATAATTAGGCACAATTCAAAATTGTACATTATATCCATGAAACCCTTTTTTTCTGCCTAAACCCAATACATCTAAATACATGTACGTTCAACTGCCTTCTTCAAGGGGTACAAAATGCAATATAGTATATTTACCAAAACACAAAAGAAAGGTTAAGGATTGAGATTCAAAATACAACGAATTTCTAAATCTGTTTCCAATTAATATTAAAGAATTTACATTTTCTGTTACAGGTGTACGACAACTGAATACAGAATGACTGCGTGCATAATTCATCAACCTGCCCTAGCTCACTGCAACATTAATGCTTTGAATTACATTAAAATTTAGTTTTTATATGTTTGTATCAAACACATGTCAAGATCTCAAAATTCAATTTAAATAATTTAGTACAAATTTCAGTGCATTAGATAAAAGATTAACAGCAAGGAGTTGGGTCAGTCAGTATTGAATGCTCCTATATAAATACCTAACATCCTTTTACATTTGACATAGCAATGCATGGTCTGTACAATATTTATCTTCGATTTTATCTTAAATCAATTACATAAAACCGCAAGTTTTGAGATTTATCACCGGTGGTTGCCGTTTCCTTGTGAAGATAAATAGGTAATCGCATATGTGTTTGTTTTTATAAACTAGTTATGCTATCTTTCCATTGAGGAGGGGTCTAAGAGTGTACGCTCTGGTCCACAAATCACCCTCACATCCGGGGTCGCCGGTTCTATTCCCGTGGACTGTATGTGGGTTAGTGAGCCAGCAACCAGTGGAAGGTCGTGGGTTTTCTGGGTTGATATATTACTGAGATTACCTCCCTCGATAATTTTGGCCAATGATGTTATTAAGATTTGAGTAAATAAATATAGCTGTAGGCTATTGGAGAAGTGTAAACCGAACCGTGTTTCGTCATCTGTAGATCGGTATAAATTGGCTCAGATCGCAACCTTAATGGCCATGATGGATATCAAAAGACAACAATGAACAAGAGAGTTTAAACACCATGGTAAATAGACCCGTTCTGCTTACTACTGTTGCTTGGCGAAGATTAATTACATGTATTCAGATGGATATGGATGATATTGGTCAGGGTCGT
>JARFOD010088071.1:0-16575 GCA_031763545.1 Mopalia muscosa | reverse complement strand
GCCATTAAAACCACAAGTGCCATATTTATTTCCAGTACTAATGACAGGTTCACTTCGCCCTATATGCACCGACTTGACCAATCGTCTTGCAGTGGTAAACTATACGAGCCGACTTAACAGGCCACAAAAGGGTTGTCCTAGTAATAATATACAAAGGAACTCTGTCGCCTAAGAAAAGTGAGAGAACAAGGTTAGAAAAATCATGATGACCGGTTGTTCTTCAATTATGGAGTATTTTAGAAGATATTTTTTCTCGGTTTGTTTTGCAGAATATTCCTAAAACATTTATACTGGAAGACACTACAATCCACAGAAACGGCCAAGTTTTCATTTCCAGTGAAATCAGAATACAACTTGAAGAACTAAATTTATACTTAACACAAGAATGCCCCTCTTTTCCAGGCACACTTACGTTAAACTATAGTTTTAAAGTTAGACATCATTTATTGTTCACCTGTCCAATGCAAAGAAAGCACAGAAAAGTTGTATTTTTATTTTTGGGTTCTCTTATTAAGGAATTTGGTATTGACTGATTAACTGGAAGTTGAAGCTTTTAACAGACAACTGAAGACAATCCACAACACTGAACAAACAGCATTAGACCAAACACCTTGAACAATATGTATGCTAAACATCCTATTAGAAAGCAATACACCATGGATACTAAATTCAACAAATTAAAGTTGTTTTAACTGATAAAGAGATGACAAGCAGTTTGATAGTTTGTATATTGCTGAACTCTTAAGGTGGTAATGTCGTTTTGAAAGTACATGGCCATAAAGTATATTGTAATCCAATCACTTCAGGGTTGGACACTTAAGGCTTAGACCGGCCATAAAATGACTACTTGTTATCCGTTTTCATGTCTAAATCGATCATTTTTCAACAGTATCACACTAGTTTAAAAGGTCTTTCTGTGGTAATTAGGTCATTCGGATTCAAAGTTTTAAGTTATTCAGTCAGGCCTTGTTTCTAAAAGTTTGGTACAGCCACATGTTGTATCTTTATTGACTGTATATATAACTCGATTCCATTTTTTATCAACAACAAGGCCATTTTTATGGCTTATATCTTTAGCAATGCCAGATCAGGAAAATTACATTCTGTGCTATCTATTTAAGTAAAATGACGTACAGAATACAGTTGATTACATTATACTTAATTTGTTGACAGATTTCATATTCTATGCTAAAGTCAGCAGTATGGGTAGATTTAATCTGTTTGTTTGCTTGATTGGGGTTTAATGTCATACTCAAGGGTATTTCACTTATATGACGACGGTTTGTCCACTTCACATTTTTCTTTGCTAAGTTACGGAGAATAACTAGTAGGGAATCTCATGAAAACCACCCCTATGATTGTCGGAGCTGTATTGTGTGACTCACTCATATAACGGATGGTCAACTCGATCCCGTGAACTGGGCAGATTTAAAGATCGATATATAATAAAGAGTAACTCGAAATATCTTCAGTTCATGGTCTAATATTGTCAGCGGCGTAAAACACACCATGAGTATTTCATGTAAGCCATTCAAAGTGACATAAGACAAAAAGCGTAACAAAATACAATAACAATATAAAAGATAAAAAATACAAGACAACATAACAGTAAAAGCACATGTTAAAGCATTCAGAAAAATACATATGAAGGGAGAACTAAGCCTTAGGATGTGTTCAATCCAAAGTCAAAATAGTCACATTACAGTTGCTAATCACTGATACATATTATACACGTAATGTGAGAGAATTGTGTACAGAAATATGTGTGAATAAATTGATCAATAGTTACGAGAAAAAGACATTTAAATAAATAAACTACCAATATGTATAAAATCAAGTCTTTCCTCAAATCCACTTGAGGTTAGGTTTGTTTGTGGGATGATAGTGTAAGAAATACGTTTAGTTCTTTCCTGGCTGTAGAAGCCTCACTTGCAACAAACTATGACAAGCACATGGCCCAATATAGTAGCAGTATAGACTCACAGAGCACCAGAGCACAGGTGTCTTCAGTAATTATAACATCCACTAATGATTTTATTTATAACATAATTCCATAGACTTGTAATGTAAGCATTAAATGACTGCTTTATTTATTTACACACTAATTCACTGCAGATATCTAAAGCGACACAGGTCCATAGCTGCTCTCAATTAAACTAAGAAATCTATAAATACATTTGTCATGTTACTTAATCAATTCTATAATTTACAATGCATGCTTTATATGCCAGGTAAATAATTACAAATCACGAAAGCCTAACTTGGCTACAAATATTACACAGTCAGCTGAAATCACCTCACAAAGCCGTCACATTCTTTTGACAGGCAGACTTAAAGCAGTGCGTGAAAATGAAAGAAAAAAATAAATGATAAAAGTTTGATGACAATGTTTGTTTTTGTTTGAAATGACTGATGAATTTTGGGTAGGGAGTTCAAAAACAATGTGTAATGAATACAGAGATTCCTGATGGAAAACCATGGCTTCTTAAACTTAATAGTATTCAACTTCTAGTTGAAACATCCCCCTCACAATTTGTGGCTGACAGACAGCATCAGGACATGCCCAGAGGTAACAGTTCAACAGGGCAACAAACATTGTAAGTGGAAACATGGTGGGGACTGATCTCAATAAATCAGAACATCCCAAAATGCCATGAAAACTATTCCACTGATTCCAAGGTCAAGGTCATAGAGCTACAACACAACGATCAAAGTCGACCCCCAAACAGCACCACAATTGAACAGTTACATTGGTCCGTGAATAATTTAAAATCTCTGAATCAGCTCCCTCCTAATACGATCAAGTTTTGAGTCCTTCAGAGTTCATTTGCATTCTCAGAATATCGACTTCTTCTTGTTCTTCTTGTCACTGAAAATTAAATAAAACATTAATTACTTGAAAGTTGTAACATCAATGGAAATTAAAGATTATTAGCGAATTTATTTAAATTAAAGTGACAAAAATTACTAATTTCCGTGATTTGATAAAAAAAAAAGAAAAAAAAAAAGAAAAAATTAAGAGATTTCACAAACGATGGTAAATCATCTCATATAGAAGTTTTCTAAAAGTTAAACAGCTTGAAGAAAACATAATTTATTGATCTAAGATATATTGGTTGAGTGACAATTATTTCACATTTCATGTAAATTTAAAAAAGTATGTTTTTGAACAAAAAAATCCCAAAATACCCCACACACAAACTACAAGACAAACATTGCAACAACATATACATGGGAACAAGTAATATAACCAATCAACTCCTTGCGGATGGTTGGAGGGAGCTTTGTGTTGCCCTGGTGCTCTCAGAGCTAAAGGGGAACAGGAAGCCGATTTGTTTGTGGTGTCTGTATAACGTCCTGTTGTTGTACTGTATTTGTCACGTCTTGTCTTTGTTTATTGCCAGTGTTGTCAAGGGTGGTTTCCTTGGGCTGGCATGTCGTCATAAAATTGAAATACCCTTGAGTACGACATTAAACCCCAATCAAACAAACAAACAAACCAAAAAATGAATTATTAAATTATTCTGAATTTTTTTTTTTATATACATGGAATCGCTATAATTGGGATGGTTAATTTAATGTCTCTTATGTTCCAATCTTTGATGTGGGACTTTGAAAATCTTTGAAAAGATTTAGGATTAATAATACCAAATTCATCAAAATGAAATTATTGCTAAGTTGTATGGTTAAAGCATGGAAGCATTGGGTTAAACAGACAGCATATTTGGTTTTAGTTTAATGGAAATTGAGAAAAGTTCTTGCAATAATTCTGGAGATCTTGGTTACTGATGGAGAATTGGGTTCAGAATTGATGAGTTTGTTGGATTTGGGTTTAATATTGTACTTAAGGTTAATTACTTCACATAACATCCTGCCAGATAAATGGATAAAGGAAACCCTTTGACACCACTGGCAACTAAGGATTACAGGATGTAAAACAAATATATCACAAACAGATAGTCTTCGTGTTGCTCCTTAGCTCTGAAAGCACTGTGCAACAGGATTCCTTGTTTGGGGTTTAACATCATACTCAAGGGTATTTCACTTATATGACAATGGATTGTCCACTTCACACTGAACACAGCCTTAATACAGTGAAAAACCGGAGAGAAAACCTCGTAACAACCACCCCTGCGATTGCTGGAGCCACAACATGTGACTTGCCAATATACCTGATGGTTGATAGGCGGACTTGATGAAGGATCACCGAACCAGTTTAGGTTTACGAAGCGCACTCGCCACAACTAAGACACAGCTGCAGGGCAACAGGAAGCTCCCTCGTAACCCACTGTAATTCATAATTGACAAAATCTACTTAGCGACGGTATTATTTTGTTAATGTTAAGGAGGTCAGAGGTCAAAGTTCATATTGGTGCAGGGGTTATTTGGGAGAACAGAGAAAGCGACAGAGAGACAACACTGACTCTAAAGACCTATGTTTTTCAGATTCCTGTGTCTCTTCCCACGTGTGTTTTTCTTTGTCGAATGTCTTCCATTTCTCATCGAGTTCTTTCTGCTGCTGCTCTAAACTCTTCTTCATCTGCTCAGCTCGTCGCTGAAGCTGTCAAAAAAAACAATATCACTTTAAATCTTTGTTTTAAATGACATAAAAACAATGCAACCAGTATCATCGCTGAAGCTGTCAAAAAAATAAAAATAAAAAAATAAAAAAACAATTTCATTTAAATCTTTGTTTTAAATGACATAAAAACAATGCCATCATAATTTGTTGACGAAACTTAATTTGGTTTATTTGATTGTTTAACAGGGGTTTAACTTTGTACTCCAGGGTATTTCACTTCTAAACTTAATTTGGGGCAAATGTACCAGAGAGATAGCATTAGCCGGGTTAACGTCTCAGGTGAGCCAAAGGAAGAGCACCTGTTTACTCCATAGTCATTGAACCCATTAGTAATATATGCCACTTTTGTACACTAGCTTAGCCTGGTAAGGTCAAATACATGTACAAACACTTCAATTGTTTGTTTGTTTGATCAGGGTTTAAAGTCGTACTCAAGGGTATTTCACTGATATGACGACGTGCCAGCCCAGTGGGTGAAGGAAACCACCATGGAGACCACTGGCAACAAACAAAGACAGGATGGGACAAATACAGGACGACAACACAGACACCACAAACAGATCAGCTTATTGTTCCGCTTTAGCTGTGAAAACACCGGGGCAACATGAAACTCCCTCCAACCACCTGCTAAAACACTTTAAACATTGGTTAGTTTCATTGGGGTAACGCATATAATTCAAGGGTATTTCACCTATATCATTGTCAGATTGTCCATTCTCACCGTTCCTTGCTAAAATATGGAGGAAAACTGTGAGGAAAATTTGTAATATCCACCCCAATGATTGCCAGTCTCATCATATGACCCCTTCATACACCCGATCGTTGATAGACAAATACTTCACAGAATACACATAGTTAAGATTAAAACTTGAAAACTACCGCCTGTACTCACATCTATCTCTGAATCTTTGAGCTTCTGTTTCTTTTCTTTCACTTTCATTTCAAAAACTTGTTCCATTTCAGCCTCCATTTTCTTCATCTTAGCTTCATGTTCTTTTTTCTCTTCCTGCATTTGAGAAATTGGGTCTCTGAGAAAACAGAAGAAAAGAATATCAAAAGGAGAAATACAGAGAATTTGTTTTCCTATGTACTTTTGCGAATAAAGCGTACCGTTTTGAGCTTCGTGATGTTGTCATATTGGAGATAAAAATCATGTTAACAAGAAAACTGTCAAAATGCTTCAACAGGTGGCCAGGGGAATGCATGGAGTAAAATTTTAACATAGTACAATGGTAATGTTACCCCAAAGGAAAGACTTATTTTGACTTCAATATTACACTTGTCAGTGGAAATCAAGGATTTAAAGTTTTGATGTATTGTGGTATGCCATATTTGACAAAGTGAAAAGATTTCAAATAAAACTAAGAATAGTTTCAGTTTGTAAAATCTGTAGAAACTGTATAGAATATTTGAGACGAATATTCTTTAAGAAGAAAAGTCTGCTTACTTGGAGAGATTTCCTGGCTTGGGTTTTCCTTCCACATTAGCAGGTGCAAGTTTTCCATAACGGTAATTCTCATAATGTACATTGTTTGTCACATCCTTCAAGTCCTGCATGTGGGTTCTGAAAATACAGTCATTTTCAAATATCAACCATCACCAAATATTAAGTTAATCTCTGAATTGTTAGAGCTGTCCCTTTTATCTAGGTATCTAATTCATCTGGTACATCAATAATGTACCTGAAATTCAGAAATCCTAAAACACATCCTTCTGAAACATTACACAACGTTACCGGCTGAAATAAAAAATAATCTTACCGAATCAACATATTCCTCAGAGCGATGAAGTCATTATGTTCCAAGTTCTCGACTGAAATTAAACAAGGATAAGAAATAATGAATAACTAACAGCATCAAATAATTCTCAATGTGACAGAGAGAACCGACTCAGAGCAGGTGTTGCCTCCCTGGATTATCAAACACAAATATAGGTAATATAATTTATAGAATGAAGACAATACCTTTTAGAGATTGTGGGCCATCATTGAACTAAATTAATGTAATTTGGCTTTGTGTGATATAAATTGTTATCGCAAAAAAAAAAAAAAAAAAAAAAAAAAAAAAATTAAAAACGATAAATTTTTTTATGATTTTACATTCAACAACTCCCCATGGGTATTGTCTACCCCGTATTCTCTTTCCATTGCCCTCAACTATTGTATTGCTGCCCACCACTGCAAATGGTACTCGATCCTGGAACACAATACCACAATATATACATAAGTTACCTTTGGAGCTAACACACGTTAGTTGTAAAATACCGGTATATCATGACTTCTTTTGAAATAAAAACATAATACAGTTAGAAAAAACAACACGATAAATAGTTGAAAATACATCATGATAGCTTTTGGAAATAATAATAGCTGTTATGAAATCAAGACAGCTAGAAAGACATTAGAAAAGTCACAGTAGGAAAAAAAACTGGTTGACTTTACAAATATTATATATCAGAGTTCATATAGCTAAGAAATAGTAAGCCAAATTTAAACCCTTCATTTTCTGTGAACTTTTTTTTTAATATCTTAAAATCGGATCTAGTTTCTTCTTTAAAAGAAAAATAAGATTTTTATATTCAAATGCTGTTTGAAAATTTACAATCCATAATTTTTATAAATACTAAATAAACTCAATACAACTTTAGTATTTCTTAAAATTAGGAAAAAACGTTGTAAATGTTCTAGCATCACTTAAAATATACTAACATGCAATTTAAAAATATGGCAAACCTTTAGTTTTTTCTGCAGTTTATTTTCTTCATCATCATCACAATCGGGGAATTCATAAATCTTTATTTTGTGCTGAGCAATTTCATTTAATATCTGCAAAGAAAATAATCATCATTTTTAATCTAAATAAAACCTGAGAACATTTCAGCATGCATGTAGTGTACAATTTAACAGAAATATCCTAATGATGAAAAGGTGCAGGACAGTTTATTACAGGTAACTACAAACACATCCATTTAATGGACTAAATTAAAAACATGATTTCATAGTTCATATTCCACCATTGTTTGTGAATGGAAAATCCTTGCAACCAAATGGGCATGTTTGATTGGTGTTACTAACGTCGTACTCAAGGGTATTTCACTTATATGACGACGGAACACAAATACAGAACATCAAAAACAAATCTGCTTCCCGTTACCCTTTAGCTCTGCGAACACCAGGGCAACAGAAAGCAGCGTCTTTTCTCGCCTCTTACGATCAACCGAGGATTTGTTTGTTTGTTTGATTGGTGTTTAACGTCGGGATCAACCGAGGAAGCAGAGGGAGTATTCAGCAGGGTCATGACCCACCCCCTCCTTCAAGGGGCTGCAACCAAATGGGTGAGATAGGTTTTGTTTGATTCAGGTTTTATGGAGTATTTATGATTATTTTGCTCACATGAAAGCCAGTCCAATGAGTGGAGAAACCAACATGGATGCCAATGACAATAGACAAAGACAGAACAGGACCATCACAGGAGGCAATACCTTGGTTTGTTTAATTGATTGGGGTTTAACGTCATACTCAAGGGTATTTCACTTATATCACGACAGATTGCCCACTCCACACTGTTCCTTTTCTTATTATGGTGGAACACCGGAAGGAAACCTTGTAGTAACCATTCCTACAATTACGGGAGCCACATCTAGTGGCTCACTCATATACCTGAGGGTCGACGGATGGACTCAATCCCGTGAACGGTACATCGAAGTAGGTTTTAGAAAGTGCACTCGCTAACCACTAACCCATGGAAGCGGGCCGGATGTAATACCAAGACATCATAAAACATATCAGCTTTCAGTTGCCCCTGAGCTCCAAGGCAATAAGATTTGGGAATAGAAAGCTACACAAGTGTGAATTCTCACCGTTTTCTTAAATTCCCTGCATTCATCTGGCGTCATAGTATCCGATTTGGCTATGAGAGGAATTATGTTTACTTTATCATGAAGCCGTTTCATAAATTCAACATCTAGAGGTTTTAAACTGAAAAAAAATCAAAACTCCATTTCTTAATCATCATAACCCTTCAAAAAATACCTAAATTATCTCAGCCCACCAGATTCTGTGTGCAAGCTGAAATATTACAAGTTCGATTTAAAGGAATAAAGTGTAAACATTGATACAATTTAAAACCAAGTAAAATCTATTGTAAAAGATGAATAATAAGTTGCCCTAGCAATATTGTAAACAGCTAAGTGGGGATAACTCCTTGTGCCCAAATTCTTCTTTGCTGGTTATCTCCCTTGGTTATATTAGTTATGTCTACTAGATCAGACAGTGGGTCTATTGTACAGCATGTATGATTGGCCAACTCTCTGGAGGCTGGATTTGACAGCTGATATTAAGGAAGGAGGAAGCATTCTATCTGTAACCTCACACATGTCAACCCCAGCCTAGTTCTAGAGACTGTGGAAGATAAAACCCGGAGGCAAGATTACATGAAGGAATATCCCAAGAGTTTAACATGGTTTGACAGGAGGCTTATATATCAGCACATTAACACACACATTATATTACACTTTGTAAATTCTATATCAAAGAGCCTGGTTCATGTGACTAACTTATTTAATAATTTTGTAAATTATTAATTGTTGCATGAAGGAATTCATCAGCATTTTATGATATAGGCATTTTTCTTACCCAGGTAGTGAGGTAGACCATGTCAGAAAATAACCTGGTAACTCAGGTGTTGACACCATGACCCCAAATCACTGACCACTGTTTCTTGGACTGTGTCTTATAAATGTTATTTCACCAACACTTGATGATATTGCCAGTAACGATATGCATTTGCCGGACTACATGTGGCTCAATGTACAAGTCCCGACTTCTTTGATTTATTGGTGTTTTAAAGCTGCACTTAAGGTTTGTTCACTCATATGATAGCATACCAGTCCATAGGTTATCAATCGCAAAGCTACTGGCAGCAAAGAAACCATAGAAATACAATCACAACACCTAACACAAAGACATCACTCACAGAGCAGCCTTGTGTTGCTCCTTTAACAGGTTGATTCATTAGTGATTTACACCATGCTTATGGGTATTTCACTTATATGATGGCAGTGTATTCCAATAATAATTGACACTAGTGCAACCAAGGTGTGAAGCATTTCAATACTGTTGGAAAGTTAATTTTCCTCCAGTGCTAAGTAAAGACAGCATTGCCACCCTTCAAACAAACTGCCCTGAGGCAGAGTGATCTTTAGATGGGAGACCAGCAGCTAGCTCTCTCTCTCACTAAATAATGCCTAAACTCCGGAGCCCAGAAGTAATAGAGATACATACCCGTGTCCTGTGGGAGCAACAAAATAGAGACATGTGTGAACTCTACTGTCTACTACTGTTGTTCTGTTTACTCGAGATTCTGCTGTTAAATACTCCTCATATTTACTGTCAATGAAGTCTGTGATTGGCTGCCAGCTACAAAACAATCAAAGCGTATTTCATATAATTATTTTAGATTCTTTGCAGAGGATTTACATGTTTTTGAACAGACTAAAGGTATTATTACTTTGTATACAGTAAAATGAATGGATTTTAATCATATGACGGCATATGAACAAAAATTGATTGATTTCCAACAATAATTGACACTAGCACAACCAAGATGTGAAGCATTGCCATAACGCTAGAAAGTTCATGTTTTTCCAGTGCTAAGTAAAGACAGTATTGCTACTCTGCCTTTAGCCAGAGGGCTGTATGAACAATGAACAAATCATATTTAAGGGTATTTTAATCATAGGACTGTAGTGAGATTCCTGGAGTAAGTTGGCTTCTTTGATTTGGGGTTAATGCTATACTATTATGTCAATTATATCGTGGTCTGTCAGACAGATGGGCGATAACACTCACTATTGAAGCCACTGGAAAGAAACCAGATTTGTTGGTCTGTTTGATTGGTGTTTAAATGTCGTACTCAAGGGTATTTCACTTATGACGATGGATTGTCCACTTCACACCGTACACAGCCTTATTACGGGGGAAAACTGGGAGGAAACCTCATAAAAACCCCACCCGCGATTGCCGGAGCCACAACATATGACTCACTCATATACCTGATGGTCGAAAGGTGGACTCGAACCCATGAACGGTAAATCGAAGCAAGTTCAGTTCAGCAAGCGCACTCACTACCACTGAGCCACGGCCCAGTTGGAAACCTGAATACATTTAAAACATGTTACTTACCAAAAAACATTACTATTTAAAGACTGAAACTTACCAGTTACTATTGTCCACAGCATCTCCAAAACCTGGAGTGTCTACTATCGTAAGTTTAAGATGAACACCATTCTCTTTCAATGACACATGTGTTGTATCTACCTGTAAATACAAAACAACAACAACACAGGTGATTATTTATGGACAGGTAATAACTAGCATGGCA
Source organism: Mopalia muscosa (assembly GCA_031763545.1). Taxonomy (NCBI): domain Eukaryota; kingdom Metazoa; phylum Mollusca; class Polyplacophora; order Chitonida; family Mopaliidae; genus Mopalia; species Mopalia muscosa. The sequence goes on along the minus strand of JARFOD010088071.1, from coordinate 5,613 downwards.
TACATATCCATTATCAAGAAAGAAATGTAATTATATTTTATTTCAGTGTTAGTTTCTTATAGTAATAGTAAACTGTTTTGGTTTATAGACTAAATTATCAGCAGGGTATAATGTAACACTGTGGTGGCCCAATGATTTTCTCAGCCCGTGGTTGTCTTTATTTATTAAGTTACATTTGTACAGTGACAAATTTTGCTGTAATATTTATAAGACTTACCTTAACAGTTTTCTGTATGCGATGTGATGGGCCGGGGTATTCCGGACTATAGAGGTCTGTGAGGAATAGAGAATTGATCAAGGTCGACTTACCTAGCCCAGACTCACCTGAAATTATAAACACACATGTTCAATAAAAAAAAAGATAAAATACAAATAATAAAATAGCATTCATGTAGGTTAAGTACATGTAGACACAAGTAGATTTGTTTGTTTGTTTGTTTGATTGGGGTTTAAAGTCGTACTCAAGGGTATTTCACTTATTTGACAATGGATTGTCCACTTCACACTGTTCCTTGCCCTATTATGGTGGAAAACCAGAGGGATACCTCATAAAAAAAAACACCACTGCGATTGCCAGAGCTCACTCATATACCTGAGGGTCAACAGACAGACTCGATCCTGTGAATGGTACATCGAAGTAAAATGTAGGCTCAACAGGGCACTGGCTCACCACTTAACCCTAGCATCTTGTTTGATTTGGGTTTAACGATGAAGGAACCAAAATACAACAACATTTTTCAGAATTATAACAGCTGCGTATTATGTTTAACTCTCCAGTTTAAAATGGTTTCTCGATTGAGTAGTCAAACGTACATGTATACTCCTATCCCAAATTTGTCAGACCATATATGTAATCAGGGTTCAGAACCGCTTAGGAATTTATGAAAATAGTAATATATTGACATTTATTTGGGCTTGAAATAGTTTGGACGCCCATACATTTTCTGTAACTAAAATGTCTCTGGATACTGCCCTGAGCATAGTTAAATACATTGGTAACAGATGAACTCCGTGTTTTGAATGCTTGTAACACTTAATAGCCTTAATTATCTCCCTTGAAAAAAGTACCTCAGATTTTTTTTACCACAGCATAATGCTCTCTAAATAAACTCAACATTAAATTAATCAGGTTTTGAATATATAGTCCTTTTCCAAAAGAGGATAATATACTTCAATGAAAGAATTATCTTTCCTCGACAAGTTTCTGTTATTTAAAGGCCTTTCTTTGAGTTTGTTTGTTTGTTTAATTGCTGTTTAACGTCCTACTCAAGGGTATTTCAATTATACAACGATAGATTGTCCACTTTTAACTGTACAAAGCCTTATTACGCTGGAAAATAGCGAGGAAACCCTGCAAAAATCACCCCTGGGATTACCGGAGCCACAACATGTAACTGTTGGTCGACAAGCGGACTCGATACCGTGAACATTAAATCGAAGCAGCTTCAGTTTAGGAAGTGCATTCGCTACTACTGCGCCATGGTTCAGACCCCTTTCTTTGAGTGTGTTATTGAGTCTATAGAGTTGCCATGACAGAGGCCTACAGTTTCGGTCAAACTTGCAATGACAGCACCCATTTTGATTTACTTCTGATGTAAGATTCATTCAAATTCAGTTTACTCAGATCCGTCTTCATTTAAGTTCAATAACTATTAAGCAGCCTTTGGCTTCCTAGCTAGATGTAGGTGTAGCATACATGCTATTACTATAGATGATATTTGTTTTATTGCTCTTCAAATAGCGACTATGCCTACTAATCCTACTTAGATGCCACGTTCACGAGACTGAGTCTGCCTGTCGACCTGTATATGAGTGAGTCACATAGTGTAGTTCCCGCAATTATCGAGGAGGTTTATACGAAGTTTCCTTCTGGTTATAAGGAACTGAAAGAAGCAGTGTGAACGGGAAAATCCATTGTCATGTAAGTGAAATACCTTGAGAACGACATTAAACACCAATTAAAGAAAAAAGAATCAAAGAAGTGAAAGATTATTCACATAAATCAGAATAACCCAGATTGTAAAGACAAATTCTGTCTCTCTCACTCTTAACACTGGCAACAAACAATGGCTAGCTAGTGTTGTTTCCATTCTCTTTGCAAGCAAATAAGAGTTAATCCCCTTGCTTTGTCTTTTCCTCAATATAAATAGTGGCATACCTCCTCCTATCTTCCCATCATTATGCAAACACATTTTAAGAGGACTGATTTATAGGTCAATTTTGCATTATTTTATTTATTCAGCAGTGCAGCAGCAAATCTTATGTTGAGTTTTCTCACAAAATTTAAGAGGACCGATTTTCAGGTTAAGCTGGAAAATATTACAGCACACACCTGGTTACACTTAAATAATTAAGATAAAACTACTGTAAAAGAGATGTTATATGCACAAAATGCTCCTCATCTTGTCATCAATGTTGAAGCAAAATTTAAAAAAATATTTTGTACATATTGAATATAGTTTGTAGGTCAATGAATTCAGATTCTATATATGTGAATAATTTAATACCATTAATTTTCAGGTTAAAAATTTCTTCCCAGTTTCTATATATATGGCGAATACAGTTCAAAAAAATCTTGTACTATAGGTTTTACTTTTATGCAATACTTTTGACATCGATATAGGTGTGGGTTTTATAAAAAAATAATAATAAAAATAATTTAAAAAAAAAATTAAAAAAATATATCTATACTTTTTTTTAAATTTCCAACCAGACGTAGGATTTCACGTGATCGTTGGTTTGCATGATTTTTCATGGGTGCTTAAGTCTATGTGGCAGTTAGATCGCGATGATTACATTGAACAGTATTGATGATCTTGTCTAACTAACTGCAGAGCAGCTGGTATAATGTTTGTTCAGATAAGATCTGTAAACATTCCAACCTGGTACAATACATGTTAGAGTCAACACAACAAAACACACAGTATGGGATAATTGATTTGTGGTTCTTTTGAAGGGCAAGTAAAAAATAAAAACAATACAAATGAAAAGAGCCTGGGTGGATTTTGAGACATCCTCTGCATTGTGGGGGATCAGGAGGAAAACCGATATACATGTACATGTGTAGTCTATAACCCTGCACCTCAAGTCTTGCCTTTGTATACTCATTATTTTAACAACCAATGGAGTTTAGGGTCAGGGCACTAGACTAAAGCAAACAAGTAACACCAGCGATAAAAAGCAAGGGTGCTGCAGGGAAATGATTGATTTTAGGTGAATATGGACATCCAAGTGGTCGTTTTAGAAAAAATAAGATAAGATAACAAAGATTTTTAACTCCAGTTGTTGTTCTTGTCAATCGTTTTTAAAAGGTAGGAAAGAAATGGAAATGTACACATTCAACCTTTTATCAATTTCATCTGCGTAGATAGTTCAATATGCGAACGTATGTGCTGTCCATTCATGCAAAACATTGGCTAAGAATTATCGTCTATGCCATATCAAAATCAGATTACAGGCAGCATTCAGGCTCTCTGTTTGCCAATCAAATGCCAAATGTCAGAATTATCAAAAACATGCAAAGGTTTAAGCCCAGTTTCCAGGCTAATTACTAAGCTACATGTGAATGTTTTTTAGCTCAGGTGAAGCGTTTCTTGGAAAGCCTTACACAAATAATGTAAACACTAGATTTCTGCCTGGTCAATGCAACACAATGAGACAGCTAGAAGTGCAACAGTACCGAAAAGCCATTGATTATTTCTACACACAGGGCAACAATTCTGATGAATCTGATTCCAGGGAAATTTATTAACGGCAATCCAGGCAAGACACAAGGATAGGGCTTAACGTCCCTCTGTATCAGACAGCCTGTAACACTCACACTCTTTAGTGGATATATCCATTGGTTGATTTCTGTGTTGTAACAGTTGCTCTCTTTTAATAGGTGCTGCAGATATATTCATTGGTTAATCTCTAGATCTCTGAAATACATTTACCCGTTTGTAGGCAGATTCATACCCATACCAAATATCTTGTTTGTACATGTAAAAATGTTATCATCCTTTTATGTACTATGTAAATGGTCAGTATCTGGCATCTCTAGATGTCTGTAGGTTACTCATAACAACTCTAGATTAAGATCTATTTAAAAACTTGTCTCAATGAGTTTATCTAGAATTTTAGTTGATTTATCACATTTAAAAATAAATCTATACCAGTGCGATTTCTTTTTCGGAGATTTATATCCATACCAAAAACATATAGCATAAGATAATATTTAACCCACCTGACAAACATGTACATGTCATTTAAGCTGGCTGATATTCTAAAGGGATATGAATTCTTCTAGATTAGATATTTGAGTACAGCCAAAGTTTTTTGCACACTGTTTCCAGATAAAATAAACATTACTAAATGATTTTGCCTACTACATTTAGGCAAAATCGACAGGATTTTTCAGTTTAGTTACTGCCATAAGCTTTTGTAGACTTGTCTGGCAATTTACATGTACAAATACTCTATGGTACGTCCACTCCTCAAAGAACAAAATTGCCAGTAATTTTGAAACTAATTAGCAGAAAAAATGTACACATGTGAGTGGAATTCGCAAGCGTACATTCTAACTAGCAGTGGTTCACTCTACCAGGATTCAAACCTGTGACCTTTGGGCTACTCTACGAACTGTACATAATTAAGGAACATAGCCCATGGGGTTTTCACTTATATGATTGATGTTTTTTGTTTGTTTGTTTGCTTAGGATTTAACATCATAGTCAAGTGTCTCTACTTATATGGCGACGGATTGTCAACTTCACACTATTTCTTACTTAAATATGGTTGAAACCTGGAAGGAATACTAGTAAAAATCCCCCCTCAATTGCCAGAGCCGCATCATGTGACTCTCCGGTATCTGTAGTTGACATGCAGACTCAAACCCATACAGACGGTACATTGAAGCAGGATTACTAATCAGAGAAGCGTACTTCTTTAATAGCCACAGCTGAGGATGTTAAGTACGTGAGGTACGTAACAAATACACATTTTGATAGGATTAGCATGCACCATAGTTTAACACCAAGCTGCAGTTGAGGATGTTATATGCTAGAATATATGTAATTCGAAAAAAAAATGCACCGTATTTAATTGTGTTTTTTTTTCTTAAATTTTCCCCAGCTCGTACGGCCGTAATTTGTGACTATGTTCAAATCCGTTGTAATACAACATACATTCTTAAATAATAAAACTTTTACATGTTAGTGGCTCTTTTCTGAGCAGAATTAAAGAATTAAACAAATGACTTACTTATCTGTGTTTGAGCCTCTGCATTTTCCCACAGTGGGCATTCTCTCACTGGACGGAGTGGAGTGATAAGGGGGGCTCTTCTGTCTCTTTCTCACATCTTTATGTCCGCTTCATCCCAATACTAAAACAGAGGACGATTTACATAATTATAGGGAATCTGTAAAACTGTATTCCCAAATGGTTGATAGATTGTACCTAGAAAAATAGTGCAATACTCACTGAATGATTTGCAACTTGTTTCATTAAAAAAATTGGTGTACATGTGGTGGAATTGGTATTTGAACATCTGACTTTCATTAAGAGTCAGCTGTGACTCATCAAATGACTGGTATCTATAGAAATCTGACTGCCATTTTGATAATTCTCATTATC
>JARFOD010088060.1:0-18295 GCA_031763545.1 Mopalia muscosa | reverse complement strand
TAAAAGATCTGATGCAATAGATGATCAATTCCAGTTACTCGTGTCTAACTGCACATTAGTAGAATAACTTGCAGAAGTGTGTATCGTTATGTGAAGCATGTTTGAAGAGTTATCTCCATAATTCAAGAGATTGGCTGTTCGTCTTGAACTCCCCAGTAAGACCAATTCGCTCGAGGACAGGAATCTAAGAGGGAACGTGCAGACTAACAATGTAACAGGATGAGTTTCCAGAACTGCTCATCTCTCAACTCTTTGAAAGGTTAATTAGATTTCTGAAATATGTGCACGTTGATCATTTACCGTTGTCTTTCCTCGGGGTTTCTATCATGGTTATAGTTTACTGTGATTTGACTTTAGCTTCAAGCTGAATATAGACTTAATTTGGCCAGCTCTCTTTAGGATACAGCCAAGTGCCAGATCGGGAATTTCCAGGTGGACCTTCGTGGCTACCAGTCTCCTTTTAGGCTGTAAAGTCTCGGGGCCTACATACTTGTCCCATTTAAGTGTCAACACAAACGGTGAAACGGCTGCGTTTGGCTGACCGCGTTTGTGTAGTATAATTTAAAAAAAAAAAAAATGGTGGAAACAACACAGTTTAAGACAAGCGAATGTTCGTGGTAGTGTTTACGCTGAATTTTAAGTATATTAATGCAGAAAAAGGTCACCAGATTAATCCAAGTCAAGTCATCTTCTATCGTCAATAGTAATGGCGTTTTTTTTAAACAAACAGAAACAGCCATTTAAGAAAAAAGATTGTCATTTATTCTGAGCTAGAAAAAAAAGGCGTCATGTGTTACAAACCACATTTGTAAGCGGTAAGAATTGGCACATTGACATTAAATGGCTATACCAGGTAATTTGATCGACTTTAGAAGAAGGTCACAAAGATAAAAAAAAAAGAATTTCCTGACGTTTGAAAATGTTTTTTTTTATCAGTGTGCTTACTTTTAATGGAATTTCAAGGTTTTGTTTATTGCTTTAATGTCATCTCTTAGAAGTATAATGCTTTATCGATCAGATTTAACCTTAAAGAGTAGTTTTTTAATTATTATTCTCTGGCACTCATGCGCCACAAAAACTCTAACAAATCTGTTTTTTTTTTGCACTAAGGACAGACTGTTGCTTCTTGTAGACCATTTCAAATAACCAATCCATACACAAGGGGAAACCGGGTATGTGGTTGTTCTGTTCCAATGATGAGTGTTCCTTTGCGTTTACAACCTAATGATATTGATTGCCATAGGCTTTTTGATTTTTGAATATTACCTTAAAGTGTTGTAAAAAAAGATGTTTATTGAATGTCCTACATACACATCTTTTTTAATTTTTTTTTTTACCATTTTCGGCTAGATGCCGCCGAACGATTTTATCTCTTGTTGTAAATTGGATAGAAATGAAGGCCTCGAAACCCGCTTGATGTACAAGAAACCTTTTACTAAGATAACAGAATTACCAGATAAAGTTTGAGTCATCAATTCCAATAATAGACAAATCATCGTTGTCGTTCAATTCTATAAACGGCTAGTTCGTTAAAGGGAACCTCCTTACATGTGATTTTGGTATCAGTGACACATATAGCTTTAATAGCCCGGTGGATAATCGACACAGGCCCCGTTAAGGAAAAAAGACCTTGGAGCTTATTTGTAATGAAAAGCACCCCTGCATTTTGGAAGCGTAGAAAATAAACTGTGTAATTCGAGAATTACTCTCGACAGATGCTCTATATCGCATCATTACCGAATGGCCTCAAATATTTGCACCACTTCACGTGTAAATATTTTCAGACGTAGTAAGACATTTGCTGTCTCTCACAGTGTGATCCACTTAGAGAATCGAAAAAATGTAGTTTATTTGTCCAATTCGAACAGACTTTCAAGTGTGGATTGTTTAACATCACATCGTATTATGTCTCGTTGAGATAAATGTCCAGCTTAATCTCATTTAGAATGTTTCCGACCTCTAGTTTCTAACAGATGCTAATTTGGAGGCATTCTGTCTGTAGATGTGAGCAGCTGAAACCTAGACAGGAATAAAACTTGGCTTAACGGCCGACCATGTAGTGTTTTCCTTGTCAACCACTCTGTGACAATTCATAAATTGCAAGCACGACCTCAAACATTTGCAGCACATTAAGTGCAATATACACCAATCTAACACCGATTTAGCTATAGCACAGATTCCATTGTTAGCTCTAAAAGACGTTAACTAAAGTTATGTCCCATTATCGACTGCGAAAGAAGAAGATATGTAAACAATAGGTAAGGAGAGTCTATTTACTTAGTTTATGCTCATTTTACATTTTCTACTGGATGCTAGACAGATGGCAGGCTTGAGTTTTGGTTGACACAAACAGAGTTCCAGACGTATCAGCTTTACAATTACCGTCTACGGTCATTACGTGACAATATATACCAAAATGTTTACCCTGACGACGAACAATTGACCACTTCTACATGTACCTCTGCCTTACTTTAATACAATGGAACACCAATGGTAAAACTTGTAGAAACCACCCCCGCAATTGCCTGAACTACACGGTGTGACTCAAACATCCCAAGGTGTTTAACGCCATGCTTTTACCATGTATAGATCACAGGGAGTTCAAACAAAATCTACAATTAAAACTCTTACACTATGTGTACTGTACATCCAAACCAAAATGATTGTCAGATCGCGTACGAGCAGCATTCTTAGAAGCGTTAATTTGTCACTTAGAGACATGTAACAACCTCTAATTCCGTGAAATTACTGCATTTCAAACTAAGTCAACAAGTTCAGACAGCGCAAGTGAGTTGCAGTCTTCCGTGGTCCTTTCCAGGAACCAAAACAAGCAGTAGAATCCTATGTCAATCTTACACGTGTTAAATTTGAATCCCTGATTTACTTCAATAATAAACGAGTCAATTGGTACGTGCTGGTTCTTATTCTCATCTTGTCGCCAAAAGCGTGCCGCTCTGTAACTAGACACGGATTCAATTGCTAAGGCTGAGAACAGCTCTGATGAAGCAACCTCTAAAAACAATGTCATCTTGTTGCATTTTCTTAATATCCCCCAGTCAAGCAGCTGAAATAAACTGTATGGCTGGCATAAACATTTCTAAAATTGAAACTACTGAAAAAAGGATTACTTAAAAGGAATCCTTATTTTGCGATGAGTCGAGTAAGCCTTGTCTCATTCACAAGCATATTTGACTGTTTTTGGTACATCCAAAGATCATATGTTAATAAGCAAAAAATGAAATATAAATGTCGAAGCAGGGGCTCTATAAATTTTAATACGAGCGCTAACATCAGTCCTGACTTAGAAACAAACACTTCATCATGTCATAGCAGCCTGATAAAAAACAAACCAGCGGAAATGCTTGACTGCTAAGATTCCACACTTTAATGTCGATACCCCCATGGTGTTATGCTTCCGCAGAAACTGGGATATTGTACGAGATACACCCAATGCTTATCTACAGAAAGTCCATACTTTTCGCACAGCTGCATGGCTCGGGGGAATTATCAGCTTAAGCCGACAGGCATTATTAGAACGCTGACGTGGTCGAACAAATGAAGATAATTTGGACTACCCCCGGTTGTAACTTTTACTCTTTCCATCCACACCGATAACTTAGCTCCCCTTAGGCTATGGATAAACTGACTGCCACCAGGGTACAACTAGAAATTCCGGCATTAGTCATTAGGTCCTGGAGTGTTAAACACGATAGATGCCTGGTCACGAGAATCAGCCAAATTAAGACCCTATGGAGCTGGAAGCTAAGTAAAATCACAGTAAATGATAATCATGATATCAACCCTGAGGAAACACTACGGTAGATAAGCGACGTGCAGGCATGTTACAAATATAAAGAACCTGGAACAAATAACTTTGATTCACCGGGTAAAAAGCGTGTGATAAACGTAGAAAGTCAATTATTTGCAGCGTCATAACAGCAGACTTTCGATGCGAACAGCAGTACAGAACTCATGCAAGAAACAAAGGTGTTCTTTGGTAATACAGACATCTTACCTAGCGTTAAATGTAACTTGAATGGCAGCGCTACTCGAAAATAATATAGAACACTACTTTTTATGTCGTGAGCGCGTCACCCGCTGCAAAACCTAATATTATGACGTTATTCGTTTCAGTTTAAACATCGTTTCAGTATCAAAGCATAGGAATGAAACGTTCCGCGCTGTGCCCAGTGTAAACTTTTGTGTTGATGAGTCGCACCTGTTGTGCATCGGGATTACCTGGGAACAACGCTATCAAAGTCATAGAGTACGCTCAGAATTATATTCCTACTCAGCAGTTGACTACAGTCCAGTCCAATACTGCCAATGAAATTAAAATATAACCGTCAAAAAGTATACCTTATGTAACATATGATCGGAATAGCCGTCCTCTAAGAAGAAACGAAAAATGATTGCAGCTTTATCACTAACAATGAATCAATGGTAAGATGAACACTGTCGGTCGGAAGATTGATTGATCTCCGATTTTTACATCCCAAAGGAAAAACTTAACTGAGATAAATAAATGAGACACCACTTAAACTATTTCTAGTGTTTAACATTTTATAATAAACTAATAAAGATTATTATGTACCCTCATCAGCTTAAGGATGACTCCAAAGGCATCGCCAGATAGACTGTTTCGTCAATTACGCTGGGCTTAACCTCTTAAGACCTATCATCCACACCTGTGGACAAGCACTTTTGTAGTGTAAACAATTGTAATACAATTACCCGCTTATTCACAATCGAGTTGCAAATTGAAGTTCTAAGCCAATGTTCATCTCTGTGGACAAATACCCTAACTCAGAAAATAGCCCAAATGAAGCTACCTTATTAAATGGCCTTAAGATCTAAATAAGAACATTGTCCTGAGTCTTAGGAGGTCAAGGGTAATTCCCTTATATAAAATGCTCTGTATTACAACAATAATTGACATGGTCACAACCAAGATGTGATGCATTACCGCTATGTTGGAAATTTTCCTCCAGTGCTAAGTATAAAGACAGCATTGCAACTCTTCAAAGAAACTGCCAGGGATTGACCGTTACAAAATGTTACTTTAGCTCATCGATTTATCGATTCATTTACTTTTTCATTCATTATTTTATTCAGGCCCGCGGCTGTGGCTTAGGTGTTATCGAGTTCGCTTTTTGAACCTAATGCGATGTACCGTTCACAGGATCGAGTCCGTCGGTCGACGTATATGAGCTAGTCACAAGATGTGGCTCCGACAATTGCGGGTTTTTATTTCGACAGGTTTCCCCTCGGTTTTCATCGACAGTAAGACAAGGACGAGTGTGAAGTTGACACTCTGTCGTCATATAAGTAAGATGCCATTGAGTACATCGTTATACCCCAATTAAATGAACAACCATTCATTCATTAATTTATTGATGCATTCATTTAATCATTGTATTATTGACTTACGCCGTTATTACTGTTTAAAAAAAAAAAAAAATCTATATGACGTTTGGTATTTCACCAATAATTGACAATCTTTCTCCAGTGCTTCTTTAACACAGCATTGTTGTTATTGCTACTTACTACCCTTAGGGCAATTAAAATTAAAAGTAAAGCTAAAGTTATAAGATCTCCGCATTAGATCACCATGACAGCAGACTGGCGCGAATAGCTTTGTAACTAAGCGACCTGCATCAATGTTAGACAGAGAAGCTTTGAATATGAATGAAGCGGGGTTCTGAAGGAGAAGAAACCCATCTGCCCCCTTGAATTCATCAAGTGTACTAGGTTATAACATTTTTCTTGATTTGCATCGCCAACGGATTTTAGGCGATTACAGACCATTAGTTGAATTGGCATGCTTTCGTTGCGGCTCTCATGTGCATATCCGTATTTCCACAACACGTGAATTCTTAATTATAGTTTAGAGTCAATGCTAAAGCTGACTCTAAAACTATCCCTTCCGTTAACAGTAAGCCTAACACTAACTGACCCTATCTATAGCGCTCAGTCTTACACTACAAAAAAACGGCATGTCTTAAATACAAGACTATCCTAATTTACAGTCATATTGGTCTGCATCTTAAATTTAAGCTCATTCCGCCATTATTCTTACACTACAAAAATGACGTCATATCTTAGATGCTAAAAAAATTCTAAACTAATCCTTTATAGATATCCCCCGATGATCGACATTTACATACAATATTACATTAAGATGCACTATTGGCTTTACTATAATTAATTATAGGTAAAACTTCGCTAACGTTAATTGTAACATTTTGGCTGACTGCCCGACCATGACAAGTAACGCGAGAAGGTGCGTGAAAAGTTGACAAGGTGCTGATTATCTCCTATGCAACGGCAATGAAGTTTTATTTACTATATGAGTAGAATAAAGTCATTGTTATTTATAGATTAGCTCGCTTAGCAATGCAGCATCCCAGTGCAACTTGACGCCCAGTGTTTTAATGGGATTTAACGCTGTACTTAAGTTTGTTTCACTCACATGAGGTCGTGCCAACCCATTGGGTGAAAAAAAAAAAACAAACAAAAACACACGACAACACTGACAACAAAGAAAAAACAGGACACTCACAGAACAAAAAACAACGAAATCACAAACAAAAGATTAAACGTTTTACGGCATCGTCTTGTCAGGAGTGTGTCATTTCGCATGGCCGTCACGAGAGGTAAATCTCCTGTATTTACTTTCACCGTGTGACGGAATCATCCATGTGTTTATTGTTTATGTCTGAAGGCCAGCCGTGTGTTGATATGATGACGTCATCCTGACTACATTATATTTAAATATCTCAAACAGGAAAAAGTCTCTTTTTTCCGGCAACTTTCCGGTAAATTCTCATCTACACAGAATAAATAAACACCCTGATAGTAATTGTGACCGGTGCTTAGTCAGAGACACAATTGAACTTTTCCTGTTAAAGTGCCCCTGTTTAAATGTGTTTCGTGATGTTCTTTTCAATCGCTTAGTGTGTGTTGGCATATCGAGGCCTAATATAGACACGCGCATAATCACTTAAACTTCTAAGTCGATACTTTAACATTTAACATTGACTGATCCACGGACATAAATAATGCAAAGTAACAAATTTCAAATTTCTATCCACATTTTGGATCCGTGATTCGCGATGACTGAAACCTGCTTGGATATTTTCGGTTCCAAATTGCATTCATCGTTGTGCTTTCTGTGTTTGTTACGTTTACACAGTTTATCTGACCCAATTGACCACCTATATTCTTGCTTTTTCAGCTGGCAGATTACTCTGCGAAGCGATGCGATTGGAGTACCATTGAATGACTCAATGCCAAACTTCTAACCGTATTTTGGTTCCATCTTGTAACATAGTTGGGACTGACCGATGCCTGATGAGATATTTCTTGACGTATGAAATCCGACTGGATATCTTCAGAATTGATCCATCTTTACCCACGAAAGTATTTGCTTTCCCCTAATGTTTTTCTGGCGATTTAATATAACTATTTATAAACCACTGTGAGGTGCCAGTATATCTTGCTTATAACCGAATAATATAATGTGTTGCTAATGAAATAGGTCTGTTAAATTTAATGTTTAATAACTGCACCCTATAGGGTTTGAGGTGTTGCATAATTCCTCGTTCATATACCGTTAGAAAGCATATACATTCGACAGTGAAAACTGTGGAAAGGAAAACATGTTTTTACTTTTATCACACCGTTGAATTGTTCAGACTGGAAATATAGGAACTTCGAAAAAATTACCGCCAGCTGACGACGAATCGGATTGGTTTTTGATTTACCTGTCATTTTGAATTTCAGACATCAATTTGGACCCTATATTCTGACAAATACATCTTAAAGCGTGAAGATAAGGGTAGCAATTGTTACTCCTGACTAGTTGTAGTGTACTTAAACTATAAACAAATACGTCACAGACAGATAGGAACCGAGCTATATTAAAACTGGCCCATATACCAGCATGTATAAAGGTTTTTGGCTTCTTTTTATAAATTCATTTAAAACAAATTTAAGTGCAATTAACAATTGTATGTGCGCATAGTAGCGCTGATAAGTATAAGTCAACTGGTTGTGTTCCTAGGAACATTGCATGGATCTGGGCTTGTGGGAGTGTTTACGTGTTAAACTCGAGTGTTACGTGTATAACAGAGCTGTAGACTTGTTCAACTTGCCATAGAGGTTTGGTTGCAAGATAACGTATGAGATATTTTTGTTCGCTCAAGTGAGCTGACCCCACGCTCACCCTTCGTTGAGCCGTTAACATTCTGTTCCCTGTATGCTAGAGCTCATTATGACATGACTACGTTGAGGATGAAAGGCGGATTAGAAATTTGAAAAGTTTCTTTGTGTGACTTATTAGAGTTCGGATTATTTATTGTGGCTCAGTATGAAATGGTTCTCAAACAAATGGAAATACCTGTGAAGACGTGTAATAATAGACGTTAGCATGCCGAAAGGGAGATGCGTTAATGACGGTATTGATAAAGATGTATATCTAAGAGAAAAGATGAATCTAAAATATCCATGTGTCGATGATATTGTTGTATTGGTGAAACAAACAGGATCATTATAAAAATGAATTCTTGGCCGTGTCCACTTTACCCGCGTGGATAACGAATGTTTTATACTATCTAATATGTTTTGCATCGATAGTAAGTGGTAGAAAATCAAATTTTCGACTCTACACTTTTGTCTGTTCGAAGAGTTTTTAAGAAAGTCTGTTGAATTCATTCAGAAATTATGTAGCGGCATAACATCTTTGAACGTTTTGTTGTGGTTGTCACAACCGAATTTGCAAGCTGGCGAGCTTAAGCTATTGTTAAGAGGCCCTCGCAAGATCAAAAGGTGTCCCACCGAAGAAAGTCTCTCCGAGTACACCCAATATCTTATTAGAAATGAAGCCTTATTTAGACACTGAACTGAGACTATAAGATCAACATACTGGTGTTTGTTTTTATTTGCGTTCTATTTATTGACAAGAAAGTCTAATCTGGTACCTAACAGGCAATCCTCTTTTGATATAAAAAGGCAATTGACAAGAGGCGATATCGAGCTGTGTGCCGAATCACTATTAGCCCACATGAAATAGTTTAAAACAAATCAATTTGGAAAACGGGATTTAATATTTCCAATGCTTACGATATTAGATTCTCCACTTTGTCCTTATCAACCTTTCTAAATATGTGTACAGATATTCCAAGTAGTAATTCAAATGACCCGGCCTTCGCTCTAACTGATGGTAAACCAGTTACGTATCCTATGTTTCAACGTACGTTGAAAAAAGTAGTACAAAGAGCTGGTATAACCCGGATACCTTTTCTAGCCAATTCTTTCCGGCGTGGTGGAGCTTCGTCCGCATTCCGGGCACATGTGTCAGGTGAGCGGTGAATTCAAGAATGGATTTCTCATTTGCAATAAACTCATTTTTGGGGTAAAAAGTATATGGGAGTTTTGAGAAAATACACCGATTTAAACTAAGAAATAAACTATGTATTTTTTTGGAATTTTATAAGAAAAATATTTTATTTTTCAGGACATAAAATAGGGATTTGAGAAAATTTAAGGAAGATCCTGAAGTTTCAAAGAAATAAAATGTGACTTTTGAAGAGCTACAGTGAATTATGAAGAATTAAACTTTAAAATGTTCTGACGTCATTTGGAATAGTATTTCTGTATTGACTCAGAACTAAACTGTTGCATTTCAAACTGGTTGAGGGACAAACTCCAACAACAACGTACAGTTCCTGCTATACTGTTTAGAGTTTGTATGTATGATGAATAACGGTTTCCGAAAACGGATGCCTAATCTAAATAGTACTGGGGGAAGTGACTGGATAAGCAATTACTCTAGAGCATATAGCATGGAAACGTATCCCAAAAGCAATTACTGATGCAAATATAGCAAATGGTCTAGTGACCTGGATATGTACGCGCTTAAGGATGAAATCTGCATGCGGTAACTTACACGTCTCGAGAATGGTGTGAGGGCTTTTATTCTAACACAAGAGAGTGACTGCCAGACAATACTGATGCGATTGTTGTTAAGACAATGGGACAATATACAGGACAATTCACAAGACAATAGAACAAGCACGTTGTGTAAAGCATTTTCAGGGTCCATCTGCTATTAAGCTTCCCAAAATAAAATGCTCTTGAACTAAATTTGCATACATAACTCCATATAAAATGTATTATTTAGATGCATATTCATACATCCATCATGGCTGAGCCTAGTGAAGAATCTAGTGAGGATGTGTCGATAGGTGGTTTAAATTAAATTTAAATTAAATTAAAACTGTCTCAATTAAAACCGATTCTAGTTCAGACACATTTAGAACTGCCTAGAGCATCATACCTTAAATAAGTTTCCCCAATCATATAGGATACAAGATGAATTTTTTTAATCGGGGCTTAACGTCGTACTCAGTGGTATTTTACGTTCATTAGGACATATTGTCAACTTCACACAGCTCTTTGCCTAATTAAGGTTGAAAACAGAGAGGGAAACTCGTAACAACCACACCCGCGATTGCCGAAGCAGCATCGAATAACCCGCTCATCTACTGATGGCCGACTTGATCCCGCAAACGGTACATTGAAGTAATGTAAGTTGCAAGAATTCATTATACCTCGAGTGGATTTGAGATAATTGCAGGAATTGTGTGTATTTGAGTTTGACAGGAAATTGAACAAACATGTATGGGTTCCAGTATATTTTAAATTGTATGCCTACCTATTTGTCCCCATTGGATGGCAAAGTGATGCAAATAACGCATGTGTTGCAACAACAGCAATAGTTTCTCTGCAAGCAAACATAATTTACTTGTTTCTAGATATGTTAGCATAGTCTACAACTACAGTCGCTGTGCTGATGTAGGCTGGCAATGTGTTTAAAGTGAGCAAGCACCGGTTTACACCATTATTGACTGTATATATGATTAAAACCGAACCACATTGTTAACACAAACATTGAGTTATTACAAACTCTGGTGAATCATTCGCTAAAAGAGTTTACATACGAATGGATTCATAAATAACACATTCGATACGCTATTACCAATGCAGATGTGATTGAGAAAGAAACCAACAAAGTTAACACGAACAGTGTGTTATTTACAGCCTACGATGAATTATTAATAAAAGGATGTTGAAAGCAAATTAATTTGTACGTCGCACACTGGATAATCTATTGCAAAAGTAACTGTGATAAAGAAATCAAAAATTTTAATGAAGATTCTTAGTGTGTACATCCTGGGAATAGCGTCTGTGTCATTTACAGCATCTGTGAACTTATAGACTTCAGGAAACTGAATGCGGCTAAATTTTTTTTATACCATTTGGACTATTGAATTTGCTGCTAAACCCGTGCTAATGTATCAAATCCAATACAGTGAAGATGGTTGACATAATGGAAAGTCCATGTTTGGCAGCGTGATGAAACTACATGCGTGACAGTTTGTGTTATAGCAATATTGACGTCTGATTCCTTGGAGAATAATCTACTGCGCAAAACTAAAACAGCCAGATTTATTTATTCTGATAGAGGGTATTGATATCCTGCGCAAACGATGTCGCCAGCTCACATAGTAAATCAAGTCCAAAATTTAAAGGCGAAAATTCTTTTAATGCTAATTTTATTCACAGAAAGGACAAAACTTCCCTGATTTATTAGGTAACATCACCTGTGCGTGTGTTTTACATCTGGCCTGTATGGAACCCGAAAGAGTGCCTTTACCATAATCAAAGGTATGTTGATCATGCGAGGCAAATCCACGAATGGAGACGTAATTCGATGTTGGGTGGAGTGACCGAAATTTCTTGATCGTTTCAGTCCAAATATAATATTGACGTTCGATTCCTTGGAGAACAATCTTCTAAGGAAATGTAAAACGAAATGATTTATTACTTGAGACAGTATAACCTCCAGAGATCATTAATATCCTACGCAAGGGGTGTCGACACTCACAGATTAGATAAAGTTAAAAGTTCAAAGGTGAAGATTCCGAGAAAGACTGTATGCTAATGTTGTTCAAGAAATACATAAACATACCCGGAGTATCCCTGACTTATTGGGTCACCCCCGTACGTGTGTTGTACATCTGGCCTTTGTGATGGGGTTACCATCAGCATCAATGGACTTTCTCTTATGTACGGCAAAGTCCGAAATGATACGAGATCAGCATGAAAACGTATTTAAACGCAGGCAAGTGCCAGTCAGATTATATATATTAAAGTTTGGGAAACTCATGAGATTGCTTAATACATGAAGCAAGATGAAGTTAACTGGGTGTGAAATATATTTAATTTAATTGATAACGACCAATCAAAATATAAGTAGTTTATACAAACTTAGCTTCTGTAAAGCGCAAAAACCATGGCGACCAGCATTGAAGAGACTGTAGGCATGCGCTCTTAAATAAATATTTCTATAATGTTTATATCATTTATCCAAATATAAGAATTCACAGTGAATTTATAACAATGCCGATACAATATTTACATGAAGTAATTCGTTAAAAGAACAAAAACTATTCAACATATTATTCTATTGATTTGTTCACGTAGCAACTAACATAACATGTCTAATCTGTACGTTGTATTTATCAGTGAATTTCGAGAAAAAACATAAATGTGGAAAACATACGGCATGTAAACCAATCATTAGAAATGTATGTTGACTGGCTTCATTTATCAAAGAAGTTACTTCATGTACTGGATGCAGATGTAATTTGTCTTCCAGTCTCGAAATAAAACACAGAATTTCCATTAAAACAATAGACTGTCTGAATAATGGAACAATGTTATCGTATCGGTATGCCCTGAAACATCAAGACCGTTTCAAATGTTCAGAAGATATCCAGGATGTATACAGACGTAGGAGATGTATTCAAAGATAATGTAGTTTTCCATTGTTCTTGACAAATAAAGTTCTCTTTCAGCGAGTACAAAACAGCCGATACATAAATCGACAAATTACTTAATTTCTGAACACTCTATTGACATACAAAAGCAAGTTCGTTGAGATCCATTGTTGGGAAGATAATTGACGTCTTTCGTAGTGGACATATGTTTGTAAGTATCTGGTCACAAGCGAGTGTAAAGTGGACATAATTATACAGCCTTGTTCAAACATTTGCAGTGTTTTTTTCTTTATTTCATTTGATCAAAAATTGCAGAATCCCTTGGAGATTATGTCTTTCTCGTATCAAAACATTATTTCTTTGAAAAAGCTAGACTGGGCATTGACTCTTTTGTCTGTTGTGGTTTGACTTGCAATTTACTAAATGTTTTGCTTTTTGAAGCTGTATCCAATGGATATAAAACTGAATAGTAAATAATCAGCCACGATTGAAGTCCTTATGTTCCTAAATCTCTGGAAAATTTCTTGCTGTACTGGTCATAAACTTAGCAATTAACATTGTGCTCATTCTATCTCTCGAAACACAAAGCGAGCCCACATGAGCGATCTTCGCTAGCCAAGGTTAAGACATGGGTGTGTTAACCTTAGCACATTAAACATTTCCATCGTGTTATCAACTTATCTGAGTCGACTAAGGCCACATAATCTTCTCCCCTTGAAGGGTTTCACGTAAATCAACCGCCCAATTCAATATGCCGATTCAAAGACAGTAGGAGTCTACGACCGATGGAAAAATTATGACGGAAAGCAGTGTTTAAAATAAGCTTATAAACTTGATCAAGAGTAGATTTTGTATTCACAGTTTGAATCCTATATGAATGTGTGGTAGTTTTAACACGTGCCATTTCCACTTTGAATAAAAACCGTCCAAAACCCCTGAAAACGTTTTAGTCCTTTGTTGCTACAAGTAACTTAAAATCAGCCCCAGTGTATATATAAAAAAATACAAAATATATTTTATGACAAGATTAGGCAACAAGTAAATGCATCTTCTAAAGGTTGCGGCAAATGTTGTGGAGTCAACTGACAGTTAGGCCATGCATTGAAGGACTGCAGTTAGGAAACTTGAAGTACGAAATGCTGAGTCAATGTCAAAACCACTATCGGCACTTTGGTCCCATCTAGCAACATGATCGGGATTGACGGACGCTAAACTCAATTTTCTTGACCATAGACTCTGCACGGATTTCGCCAGATAATCGTCAGGATTCAGATATCAGAGCGGTATCTGTCATCTAATGGACTAGTATGCCGTTATATGCGTGCAATACCTTTAAGCGCGACATTAAACCCCACTCAAGTATACATAGTAAACGACAGGTGCTTTCCAGATAATCAATGTATGATGTGGTAGGTATATTGAGAACCTGGGTTTCGTCAGACAAATGACCTTCAAGGCATAGTCTTGGACAGCTGAATATCAAATTAATCATGTCAACGGAAAACATATAGCTTAGTTACTTCATTGTGTACAAAGAAACAAAAACTCCAACCAATGTATGAAATCTGTGTCACTGATATCAAGGAAGCCCAGAAGGTCATATATAGGGGCTTTATTGATCCATTTGATATATCAAATGACCCACATCCTTAAGGACTCTACCGCTAGCCAGGAGTAAAAAATGCAACTCTTATCTTTTCGTGGCTTTTACGGATATTTTCAAAGGATGATGATATTAACATCATATATATTTAGAAAGCGAAGGTCTTCAAGTTTTTAAATATAGTGTCAAATTATGATTCATTGAAATGAAGAAAAACGCCAAACAATTTTTTAAAATGGACCCTTGTTTAAAACTCCTAATTTTCTCAAATGGTTTGATATTTTATTTTGAAGCTTGCATGTCTTTGAAGACAAGTATGCAAACAAAAATACACTCGTAGGAATTTTCGAAAGTCAATACAGTTTTTGTACAATTGATAAAAGTATACGTAAAAACTGAAAATCTGCTCTTTAAAAAATATATGCTAAATATCTTCAAAACGAAAATAAATATAAAAAAACGCCATCAGAGTTTTTGGATAATGTGTCCAAGATTGTGTGTGCCAAATTTCAAAGGCTTAGTGCAAGTAGTTTACAAAAAATAAACGATTCAAATGATAAAAAACAAGAAAAACGAAAGCTGAAAAAACATCCTATACGTGTGTAAATTATTGAACTCCGATTTGTTTAAAGATTACTCCCAATAAATTTAATAAATAACATATTTTTTTTAATTGAAGGAAAAGGCAAAATAGATTTTTATCTATTGCATTAATTTTTTAATACATTTAAAAAAAAAAATGTCTTTAAATTTCAGTTTTACCTCTGAAATTTGAGTCATGTCGGCATCACAGATTTAGTTCACACCTTTGTTACTGACTATCAGTAGGAGTCCTGCTGGGGACATAAATTATCTGTATAAATGTGTGTTCTAATACCCACAAACATTTGTTCTCAATGTCTACTGTTGAGTTCAAATACACATCTGCACAGTTATGCAATTGATCTGTTGGCCTTTTGCTAATTGGTTTGTGGTAATAGTCAGCAGGTAGTCAGTTGAGGTCAGATAATCACGTTAATCCCTCCTGCCATTCAATACAGTAAAACTTTGAGGCACACATTTTACATCTTAAATCTAAAAAGAATCACTCTTAAAAACTTAATTTTTTTGTCAAAGTTTTTGCATTATCAAGATTATGAAAAGAAGATTTCAGAAAATAAAAAATAATAAAAAAGTCCAAATTTTACCCCTAACTAGCGGTAGAGTCCCAACATGAGCTGAAATACATGTAGAGCTATTAAAAGAAGACCATAGACCAACGGTGCATTTGATTCACTGTAGAGCCAAAGCCAGTCAACCAGGTCACAGCTAACACAGCCCTAGGTTTTCTATTTCACACTGTTTATCGATCTCTTTGTTTCATTTTTAGTTAGTAAAACAATTGGCTTTTTTTTCCTCAAATTTAGTGAAGTAAGAAATGGTACATAGTTACATAAACTTAGATTATTGTCAGTCTAACATAACAAATATTTCTGATAGCGTATGAGAATCATTTTTTGGCTAGCTTGTGTAGAAGGTCTATACTGTAGACATACAATGGTCCTAGTTTGCTAAGACATTTTTGAAATAAAATGAAATACTGTTTTTTTTTTATGTGAGCATAATCTCATTTCTATAATGAGCAATGACTGTATAGTCTGGACTCTTTTAGCAGCTACCAGGACACCTGGATTAATACAAGCAGTGTTAAATGTGACAAGACCACGGAAACTTCCCAAGTATATGATTTAACAAAGCTTAGGTGGAGCTGCCTCAAATTCCCTTTCACGAATTACTTGATAATCCTTGCATTAGTAATCCACCCAGGGCACTTAATAGGTTGATAGGTTAATTCT
The DNA here is from genome assembly GCA_031763545.1 of Mopalia muscosa. Taxonomy (NCBI): domain Eukaryota; kingdom Metazoa; phylum Mollusca; class Polyplacophora; order Chitonida; family Mopaliidae; genus Mopalia; species Mopalia muscosa. The sequence goes on along the minus strand of JARFOD010088060.1, from coordinate 2,012 downwards.
CCAATCTCTTAGTTATAGCACCAGCTATTTGAGCATTCATACTTTCACTTCCACAGTGCATGGCCTTGATACTAGGACTTGCTGTCCAGAATTGATGGTTGATCTCATTACCTTGGGGGTATGGCCAGTACATCTAGCCTCTGCCCACGATGGGGCCCAAAACTGAGGGTAATGAATGCAGAGTCTTCCTTCCTACCCATGAAATGTTGTAAATTTTAATTTTTTTGGATTTAAATTTTTGAAGATAATTGTACACGCGTTTTAACAGTAGAAATCAAAACTCTTCAAATTGAATGATTCACCTGTGGTGGTAGCGTCATTCCGCAATTTGAAGGCAAAGGATACTTACCAATAATATCTGTCAAATCTGTTTTATTGGAATATGCTTAGTTTATAAAACCTGACGAATTATGAGAAATAGGATTCCCACATGCTTTACCTGGATTGAAAACATCCGGAGCCTCGAACATGGTTACTGGTCAAAGTAGGTCAGGGATTATGGGAGACAAGTAAGGTCAGAAGCACATTATCAAACTCGATAGATAAATCAAGCAAGGCCTGTGGCCCAAATTTATCCAATTTCTTCAAATTGAGCTATTTGGTGTCAAAGAAGGACTATTGGCATTCAAAAAACCATTCCAGTTTAGTGTCCATAGAGTCCAAGCCAGGTAGAGACAGCAGTTTATCTCTCAAGGATAACACATGGGCTTCTGCTGAACCATATGGCACATGACATGCTTGCATTGCCAGTAATTTTGTAAGCTCAGTCACTGTATAAACCAACCTACTTAGTTGACTTGACTTAAAAAAAGAACTTTATTTAGACCTAAAGCCATTTTTACACCAGCTAACATTGAATTCCCTAGCAAAATAATCAAGCAGGGATTTTTTGCTCACAAAGTTTTATACAGGGAAATCACTTCTGTATCAGAATTGTTTACTATTTCGGAAATTCTGAAGCGAATATATTTTTGTTGAAGTGCTAGTTTTGCATTTTCATTTGTCTACTTCCTCTTAATTACATAGATGGTGTTAAACATTACAATTTTTTTAATTTAGAAATGTTGGAATAAAGAATATTAACTTGTAAGATATATAATAATTATTTGGTAAAAAAAAGTAAAACAAAAACAAAACCTATTTGCAAATTTGGAACCCTGAAATGTATACGAGAAACTGCGTATACACCAAAAGTATAATTTTGTTTAGTAATTGTGTTCAAGTAAATTTTTATATGGAAAGAAGTTTTTGTTAAAACTCGATTATATTTTCCCTAGCCACAATTGCTACCCAATAATTACTCTAATTACTTTATTTGCTTCTGTGACATTTCCTCTAGCCACACTGAGCTCAATCTACATTTGCTCATGCAGCATGTGTTCCGGCGACAATTGCTCCAGTTCTTATATATTGACAAAGAAAGGCTATATTGTGTTTTTGCATTCAGACATGTTAAGGTTATGTGATATGTCCACAGGTGAATTTAGATTTCTACCATTCAAATATAAATAGGGATAAAGTCCACCTACAACTGGACCAATACCGATGAGTGCACCTGAGTGTCACTTGAACAAATGTTGCAGGGACCATTGTTATTGAAGTGACTAACACTGGAGAAATTGTTGTCAGAGCGTATGTCGCTGACTCGCTGGATTAAATGTCAAAGAGAAGTTTTTGCCATAGAAGGTGTCATATTTTCAGAGCAGTTAACTGGAGATAAGGAAACCAGCCTCAACACAAACAAAGACTAGACAAGACAATCATAAAACATATAACAAGGACAAACAAAACAGATTTGATTTTTGTTGACCCTTAGTTAAAGCTGAAATAACCTATATATACCTTGAAATGTTACCATTAAATATACCAAAATATGGCATCGACTTATTGTTTCTTCATTTTATAAAATAACCTGGGGGTTACAGATATGTACCTCACTACGACCACTGGTAGCTGACATTTTGGGCATGGACAGCCCGGTCTATGACGTCACGCGACTAACACTCTTCTGT
>JARFOD010088049.1:0-18297 GCA_031763545.1 Mopalia muscosa | reverse complement strand
CGAGTCCGCCTTTCGACCATGTTGTGGCTCCGGCAATGGCGGTTTTTACGAAGTTTCTTCCCGGGTTTCCACCGTAATAAGATTGTGTACATTGTGAAGTGGACAATCCGTCGTCATATAAGTGAAATACCCTTGAGTACTACATTAAACACCAATCAAGCAAACATCAAAAATCCTCCACCCGTTAGACTGACACCCCCTCATGCATGTAAAATAATCCTAAGTAGGCCTAGGGCGCTAAAGCCAAATTAAACAAACAAAGTATGATTGGGCCATACATGTAACAGTATGATGTGGCAGTGTTAGAATTATCTTCCAGCTCGCAGAATAACCCTGTTATCAGCTCTGTTTGGACATGAACAAGGTTTAGGTCACCTTATTCAATCCCATCTCTGGTGTTATTATCTGTCCAGCGTGGGTAGAATCGCTGACAGGCGAATGTCAATAATTCCGCTCGAACGACAGAAAATTCGGCGTTAAATCTAGGTGACTTGGTGTCTACTCCAAAATGAGGGCAAATGGAATACAAACATTGCACAGCATGAAGTGGCAAGCTATCGGAGTAGTCCAGTTAAACTTCGTGTCCATATAAAATAGTGACAAGTCAATGTGGTCGTCAATACATCGATGTTATTTGCTTTCCGGAATAATAACAGAAGCCAGCCAATTTCCTAGCAGCTCAAGTACACGCTGTGACAGTAATAGATGGCACCGTAAATTGGTTGCAGGTATCATGGTACGTGTATAATAGTTATAACGATGTAAGTAGGACAATATGTGGATAACAGTTAGACGTATTATGATATGTGTATACCAGTTATATCAGAAGCGCATTGATCTAATGGATTTCTGGGTATATGTATGATGATACATGTATATTAGTTGTAGAAACGTAATATGTATTACGATACGTGGGTATCAGTTATCGGTAGGATACTACGTTTAGTACAGTGACCGATATGGTGATCCGTCAGTGTATATCAGATATAAGTATGATGATACATGTGTATCAGTTATAGGTATGATGATACGTGTCTATGAGTTATAGGTATGATGATACGTGTCTATCAGTTATAGATATGATGATACGTGTGTATCAGTTATAGATATGATGATACGTGTGTATCAGTTATAGATATGATGATACGTGTGTATCAGTTATAGGTATGATGATACGTGTCTATCACTTATAGGTTTGATGATACGTGTGTATCAATTAAAGGTATGATGATACGTGTGTATCAGTTACAGGTATGATGATACGTGTATCAGTTATAGGTATGATGATACATGTGTATCAGTAATTAGTATGATGATACGTGTGTATCAATTATAGGTATTACGATACGTGGGTATCAGCTATCGGCAGGATATTACGTTTAGTACAGTGAGCGGTATGGTGATTGGTGTATATCAGATATAAGTATGATGATACATGTGTATCAGATATAGGTATGATAATACGTGTGTATCAGTTATAGATATGATGATACGTATGTATCAGTTATAGATATGATGATACGTGTGTATCAGTTATAGATATGATGACACGTGTGTATCAGTTTTATGTATGATGATACGTGTGTATCAGTTATAGGTATGATGATACGTGTGTATCAGATACTGGTAGCTCGCTACACCATACGGACTATAAACCAAACTGCTGGAGAGAAGAAATGAAACCCTTTCCAAAAGAGCGGCTAAAATTCAAGCAGATCAAGAATTCTTGAAAGTCTCTTTTGCAACTGGAGTCCAAACTTAAAAAACATAAATGTAGCGAACGACTGCACTTTACTATCACAACAATCTTACGGCATTATTTTGATGAATGCTGTTAAAATTATCAAAATATCACAATTGATGGAATTCGTGTGACGCTTAACTGATTAAGAACCAATAAAAGATGCTATCGGCAAATTTATTTTTCTAAATCTTTTGATTTAATTGCCATTTAAAGTAGGTTTGTAACGAACTGCTGGAATTTGTCATAAGAAATGCGTCAACATTAGTTTATTTGTTTATCAATAAAGCAGACAAAGATTGTGCATTTGTTAATTTGCTAAAATGGATATTACCGGCATTTTTAAATTCCTTCAACCCTTTTTTTAACATCGGATGTACTTTCTGTGAATTTGTTGAGGTGTAATCTGGTATAAAATAAATATATATACTACGTGAACAAGATCTCAGAACGGCTACCGTGAATTCTGAAGAAATGTACGCGTGGCGTTATATTTTTTATTCAAAAAGAAAGTATGAGAAAAATCGAAGACGGTTATGTGCGTCGACTTTAAACAAGAATTTGTAAAACAAAAACCACTTTCGTCGGTCTATGAATATAACTTCCATTATCTTGCTTGAGTCAGTGTGGCTTTATTAACTATGTGGAAAAGGGAAATGACTCAAAAACGTTGCGTGTTAATATGTTATTCCAGGCCTATATCGCAAAAGGTTGACCTTAACAAATGCATGAAACAAGGGAGAGATTTAAATGGGGTAAAATATAATTTCATTATATTTCAAAAATTGTCGTTTCAATACAAGTCTTTTGCCATAGGCCTAGTAATTTTTTTTAAGACAATTATTACGGATATATGTGAATGCAGAATAAGGGTAAATTTTATGCACATAGGCCTATAAATATAAAGCCATGTATCATATGTTATTTCCTTAAAAGTACTTTTATATAAATAAAATGTGACTCAAATGTGAAATGTATTATTCGCGTTTAATACACCAAATCAAACCATAGTGGTTTAGCGTTTTGTCGTCGTTCGCTACTGTTTTTCCCTTTTTCTTCTGGTGTGACTTTTTATCACGTCTTATACTAATGGATGAGCGCAATAATGTGAAACAAATTTAAAATGAGTTTTCTGTTAATCTGAAGACATTTCCTGTCAACTACAGCAAACGGAATACTTAGCTTCAATTAATCAGTTAAGCATTTGCAGGGCTGTCTCGATTACTTCCCCTGGACATGTTTCTGACTAGATTGAAAGCGAGTATTTTCGCAGCACAAGTGTTAATCAATAGGGAGTCATTGCAATTCGTTTCAAGTCGACAACAGTGCCAGTCGGTAAAAAGCGTTGCCTAAGGACTAGCCTTTCATAAAAAAATTCGTTGTTTTCTTGTCGAAATTGAACAATTTAGCCTTGATCAAACACGTTTTATCAGCCACGGCTGTGTGATACGAAGTGCTGCCTGGAATGTAATACATCAAATTTAATCGACAGTATTTTAATCGTGTGTATATGAGAGTATATCGTTTATCTTTACATGGTGTTTATTGACGCTCTACGAAATAAATAACAGATATGAATAATAAATGTTGCACCTGAGTGGTTTAATTAAATATATTCACCAATATAACCAGAGAAAATGTTAGCACTAAAATTGATTTTATCTAAAAATATGAAAGACAGGGGATGTTTAGACATTTCGTCGTTCAACTCGACATCCGCCATTACTTCGCCCTGATAGATTTGTGCGCATGCGTGTTTTCAACGCTGAATGGTAAATCCAGCAAGGCAAAATAATGGCCGATTTTGAGTTAAGCGACAAAATGGAGTGGGGGAAAACTGTCACAAATATCGTTTACGTGCCCAAGGTAGCCAACAAGTTGAATAGCGGAAATAAATGCCAAGTTGTTATTTGAATTAGCTTAGCTTGGGTTGAATGATCCTAAATGTACGGAAAATGGCATACAGCTTATTACCACAGTAGTGCAGGGTTGTTGTGTTTCTCGAGCAGATTCAACTTGTTGACGGGTAATTAAACAGTAAACATTTTAATCAGCTTCTGATTGACTTGTAGTAATTTTTTTATTTAGCACGTGCGGTGGCTTGTGTCAGAGGTCAAGGTCGAGTTCGGACAAGGGTTCAGAGATTAAGTGCCATTCTCAGTTCGAGATATGTTGGTTAAAGAGTCCTATTGATTACCTAAGCGGCTACTAGTTCTTGGTGGCGGATGTCAAGTCGATAGGCCGAACTTTGGTAAAGCCATACACCAGCCTGGCAATAACAGTGATATTTCTATGTTGTCTTTTTACTTTACTAAGAAACTTGCATATACTCAGAGAATGTATTGAACAGCTTGTAGATTAGTTCGACAAATTTGTTCTTTAATTTATGCTTAATCACAAATCAGTAAGCGAAGTCCAGCAACACGAAAGCAGTACATATTTCCACCATAAAGGTTTATTGCAATGTGATATAATTGAGACACTTCCAGAAAAGTTAAACAATAAAATGAGGGACCTATGACAATAAAAGTTTGTACTTATGTCCTAAATATAGCGTGTCTATGAAATAATGTCATGACTATATATTATTGCAGTAAATTCCGAACAAATACGAAGATATCATAATACCACAAATAAAAAATCAGCTAACAAAAAAAAAAATATATATATAGAAGTTAACTTTGACACAATCAAATATATACGAATATTATTTATTATTAAGAGTACTTGATCTACAGCTTAGAGACGATATTTTAGATCTTAAAAGCGCCGCCTTTCGTTGTATAAACTGCAGTAGCTTGTTTCTTTGTCTCGGTTTTAGTTCTGTGATGGGTGCGTTAGCACTAGGCTCTCTATCATCGGAATTCGGGTCCAAGAGATGACTACCGTGTATGCGTTCATCGGGATTGTTTGTAGTCTTGTGACACGGGCTAGTTTGTCCAATCGGGTGGCTCGGGATTAAGAGATGACATGCCATTGGACATATTTTCTTTGTCGCTTGGGGTGGAGTGAGCTTTACATTCAGTTCACATCCAAGCTCTTCTTGCTCTTGGCTTACCGCAGATGTGTAGAATTGCCCTGCACTCCAAAGACTTGTTGAACTACTTAGAGTATTTGTGCATACTGTGCAGACTGTTCCACTTTGTTCTCTGATATCATTATCTGGTAATTGCAGATTTACTACCTCTTTTCTCCGAGCTTGCAAAGTGGCATTTGCTTTTTCTCTGATACTTTCAACATGTTCTTGTATTAAATACTGTTGCTGACTTTGTCTATCTCCCCGAGCTATATCTAATTTGTCTTTTTTGGTATATTCTGGGACATCCTTGCTTTTAGAGTCTTTGTCTTTATCATTGTTGCAAACAGCCTTTGGTGAAACATCTTCAAGAACCTTTTTTTCATCTTTACGAATATGTAGTGTGCACTGCTTTGACAAGTCGTCTTCGCTTAATATTTCTCTAATAGCTTCCTGGAGTGAATCCTCAGAGCACAGAGATCCCGCAGACGTCTTCGTGTTGTTGCTGATATTTGGAATAGATTTGTCATTTTTCTTTAAAAGTTTTTCCCTAACAGCTGCAAAAGTGCTATATTTTACACTAGCACTTTCATGGGATTGACGGCTATATTCTTTTATATGTGAGCCTTGATTCAAGCCTACGCGTAGGCCTACATCTAGTGATTCCAACGACCCTTCCCCATCGTTGTAACTTTTATATTTTCTCTTTATTTCTCTCAACGAAAAGTCACGGATCATTTTACCGCTCACCATCACAAGATTCGTCTTCAAACGTATCTTTTTCCATGCTATTTCTTGACTGGTCTGAATGTACATACACATGCTAGGGGTTTTAAACATAACAATGTTTCTGGCTCTAGCTAAATGTCGGAGCAGGGGGTTCTGATGAATTAAAGAGGATCCTTGGGCACTTGGACCATTATGGCTCAATTCCTGATGATGACAGGATTTACTTTTGTTAGTGTCATCTTCTCCATGGCCAAACGTTTCTGTAGAAGGTTTCTGGTGCATGCTTTTCGCATATTCATGATAATATGAGGCTTGAGAATCCTGTATACCAGGGGAGGTAAGTCTAGCAATGGATGAAGCCCTGGATTGCTCTCCATACATTCCTCTTGCAAATTTCTGGTAAACTGCAGCCGGGGAATCGGTAAGGTTAGGAGAGATAACAGTATCTAAATCAGTAGCACTGGACTTTGTAGGAAAGAGTTTCCTGGCATATCCATGATAAAATACGGCTTGCGAATCTGCTACATCAGGGGAGGCTACTCTCTCAGTGGGAGTATCATTTAAATGCTTGTGATACATTCCTCTTGCAAACTCATTGTAATACGCGGTTTGGGAATCTTTTACATTGTAGTAGGTAACTGCACCAACATTGGAAGTGCTACGCTGTGTCCGATGAATGCCTCTAGCATATCCATGGTAAAACTCGTTCTGGGAATCCATAGCAGGAAATGACATTACTCGATTGAATTCAGTAGTCTGATTGCCATCTTCTCCAGAGCCACATTGCACACCCAAGTGCTTGTATATGAATGTAGGGGTTTGCTCCAGAGATCCACAAGCAGGCAAGTTATCAAGGCCGTTAGGGGAGGTTACTCTGTCAATTACCGGTAGACTGATGGGCTCTTTGCGTCTTAGGTCCTTGGTGGAGAATGTCGGAGACTGATCAATGGAACCACAAGCACCTTGATTAGAATGGTAATATGTGGAGATCACGTTATCAATGCCATTGCTGCTGAATTGTGGACAATATTTTGCCAAACCAAAATTCGTTGATAAATCTCGAATTTTTAGTTGTTTTAATATCTGTGAGACATCGTTCCAAAAATCCGGGTTGATGTCGATATTGTCTGGGGCCTCGTTTTGGTCCAAATTGATCTTGTCGTCAAACCTCAGGTTATTGTAGTAATAAACTGAAACAACAAACAGATGAAACACAGGTCAAATATCGTGGCAAATGAAAAACTGGACAAATCCGCGTGTGCCAAATGGTGAGAAAGACGCTAAACCGATAAACGTATAAGCCTCTAAACAGCCAAATTAACAGACCAGCAGAATCGACAGTTATTAAATAATACCGCTTATAATCAACACGACATGATTGGTTAATAAATAACCCATTATAAATGACTGGATTACAAACTAAAACAGGTGAAATCAATATTAAATGATTAAATATAAAAAGAGAAATACGATGTATTTAATATGAAACGATTGATTGAGAATTCTAATGAGTTGTTATCTGTATGCAATGCCAGCTATTCAAATTAAAGATGGTGTTATCTATGCAATGATAAGTTATTGAATCCCCGGAGTAGTAATCCATATGAAACAAAAGGTTATCAAATTCGATGAGCTGTAATCCACATGAACAGATTAGTCACTAAACATAATGTCTTGTAATCCCTATGAAATAACGGGTTAGCAAATTCTAAAAGCTTTAATCCATATGAAGTAACAGTAACAAATTCGATGATCTGTAATCCATATGAAACGACAGATTATCAAATTCGATGAGCTGTTATTCACATACATTACTGGACTTTCTTGGATCCGACTGTGTCAAATTTTATTGTATACTGTTTACTTACGTCTAAGGGCCTCTCTCATTCTAGGGTGGTTCCAGTTGATTTCATATTTCTGCGCCGGCACTATCTCGTTCTTTATTACATTGGCCTGCTTCTGTTTGAAAGTCTCCTGGTTTTTCCGTGGGGTTATTTCTAGATGATTTAACAGCCAGTCAGCCGTTCTGGCTGTCCTAACGCGATATTCGGCGATCCACCTTTCTGCGAATTCTGCTTGTGTCTCCATAACAGTGCCTGTGCAGAAAATTCAATGGCTTAGTTCAATGAATCAGTTACTTGCATAAATGTTTGGGTTAATAGATTTGGGCTTGCATAACCCACACATGTTTTTGTTTAGTATACTTATTTAGCCCGAAAATCAGACAACTTATTAAAATGTAGCCTTTTTAGGCGCGGAACAAAGATACGAAAATACTATCGCTGAAGTACTTACCTAGATTCGCTTTTTTTCTTGCAATTAGCGGTTTTGTCTTCAAGAGCTGTCGATCGATAAAGCTGATAGCGTGAACGAAGTAAAGACGTTCATTCGCGCTGGGCAACGACAATCAGTGACGTCACTAACGTAGCTTTGTCACGCGTCCTCATGCCCTCTCGCGTAGAAAATTCATTGCCTTGCGTAATAACGTCACAATGAATATACGCATTATACGATGTCATTGAAAAGCGTCACAATGGAGAACATTTGAGGGTCAATGGAACCATTACATTACCTCCCTTGCTAATCCTTCGAGACACTTGTGAATAATACCAAGCACTGGGATTTCGAGTCTTTTCTCAGTAAACATTGCGTATAGCCACTAATCTCTTACTCGGGAAACTTGTCATTCAAATTATAAACTTTAATAAATACACTCATTATATAATAGATGTATATGCATACACATCGCATTTATCACCTGACTTGCACACTATTCTCATAACCGTAAAGAAAAAAGGCGTCATCGAGAGAATTTCTTATGACATTTATACATGAAAATTAAAATCAGATCGGTTGGTAATAAAACGAAACTGTGCGATCACTAGGAACACTACGCTTACTTTGGCTTTTAGGGGAAATGATAAAGCTACAGCAATTGTTTTTATTTAGATAAGGAGCGACCAGCCCGAAAATATATAGGAAAGAATTCAAAGTTACAATAGTTTGTTTGATTGGTGTTTAACGTCGTAAACAAGGGTATTTCCCTTATATGACGACGGACACAAATACAGAACATCACAAACAAATCTGCTTCCCGTTATCCTTTAGCTCTGCGAACACCAGGGCAACAGAAAAGCAACCGCTTTTCTCGCCTCTTGCGACCAACCGAGGAAGCCGAGGGAGTATTCTACAGGGCCATGGTCCACCCTTCCCCTCACGGGGCCAAAGTAGAGAAATACTGTTAGTGGTTAAACAGGAAAAAAAGTTGCAATTTAATAACAGATAGTAAAATATAAAGTTGGCCATTGTACATCAAATTGCAGTGTTCTTGAAATTTAGTTTTAAAATATTTACAACAACAATTAAAAACAAAAAAATAGTTCCATGTACTAGTAGAACAACTGGCATGTAACAAAATATCAATGGATTTATATACACGTATTTATAAATATCTATTTTTATTATTAAATTTTGCAAAATTTAGATCTAGTACTTGTGTAATAGAAACAAGTCTAAAACGACGACGACGACTGGGAACGAATTCTCTCTGGCAAACATCTGTCTATATGATCTAGACTTTGGACAACCGTTTTTCAAGAGAGAATAAAATCAATTTCTGGATAATTAAACTTTCTTGAATCCGACTGTGTCAAATTTTTTTGTATACTGTTTACTTACGTCTAAGGGCCTCTCTCATTCTCATAATTAATAAAATTAGTTAAACATAAATAGTCATATAGGCTGCCAAACAGTACAAATGATTCCTTTTAAAACGAAGAGTGCACAGAGATACGTTTAAAACGTCACATATTGACTAGAAAATGCGTGTTTTGAAAACAGACGAAAATCTTACACTGACATTTCTCTAAGCATATCTTGCAATAAGCGCATTTTCGATCTGGATCTGGTCTTAATCAGAGAATTTAAATTGCCCATGTTTACTCTTTTGTTAAAATTTGAAATATGTACAAAAATTGAGTACCCGAATTACCAGTCATAAGGTTTTTTTTCTGTACGGACAACGTTGAAAGGTAAAAAATAAGAAATTTATTTTTTGTTGTTTATTGCCATTTCCAAAGTCGGCGGGCCCGCTATTGCAATTTAAAAAATGGTATTGCCTAAACATTCTATATCAAAATGTTGATTGCATTATGTGTGAGGTGTAGTGCGTAAACTGGCTGTCAGCATCTTTTGGGGACAGCAGACCTTCTTTTGTTTTAAATTATGTATATTTTATGGTTGGGCAAGTGTCACTTATTGTCAGAATACATGTTCTACCGTCGTGTAAACGAAATACTCTAAAGCACGGCGCAATACACCAGTCAATCAATCACATCAAACCAAGGTGATGGGCTAAAGACATTTGAAGATTTCCGAGTGCCTGGTTTCCTTCGATAATTGTTGAAATCGCCCTGTGCAATTTTTGTCTATAAAGGGCAGTAAACAAATCTGCTTTTAGGCATGTATGCTGGATTGCTTTCTTCTGATTCTAATATTATATATATACAATTTAACATGTCTATCTCTACAATAAAAATATACATTTTGTTTTAATTGTCCTGGTAAAATACCATTGGGATGTCTCTTGCAGCGTCTTTATTTTTACATTGATTAATTGTTTAAACTGATAAACTGATTTGTCGACACCGAAGGTGTTATGACTTGACTTGAAGTTTAATAGCTTGCTGTTCATCACTGAAATTGAAGCTCTACTATTTCAAGGGAGTTACAGACGCAGTATGATGGAAGAGATGGGCATGTAATATAGATTTATAACCCAATTTGTTCCTGGCTCTAACTGTCGTTTGATTTGTGTGGTTATTGTTTTGGGTCAGCCATATATATGGTCAATTTATCCCCTTCACAGTAGTCTGGTTCAGAACGGTATTGTCCAGGGTGGTCTATAAAATGGCTCTTTGATTTGTGGTGTCCACATCGAATGACACATTCCTCGCTTTTCAATAGGACAATCCTTCAATGGTATATTGTAGTAAATTGAGCAATTCATTGGCAAAAAGCCATGCGTTCAGTAGCCACATTCAATGATCTAGTTAAACTTTCAACTTTGTCTCCATGCAGAAACAATTTGTTTATTTGTTGGCTAGTTCTGGATTATAATGTGATAAATTGTTAGAAATATATGATTATACAGTTTGGAATTAAGATATCCAAACTCAGTCTCACTCTGTCTTCGTAGCAAACGGAAACTCTTACGTGGCATGTGTTTCCTGTCTAAATTTAGATCTCGATGTAAATAATGTTATTTGTTGGAAGTAACTGTAAATCCCATTAAAATTGTCAGGGAGATTAAGGGTGACAAAAACCAGATAGAGGACTACAGCAAAACGTTAACGGATAATAGCATGGCTGTGATCACCGTTGCCAATAACGCCGAAGCGACTCTATTTATGACAGGAATAAGGCGGCATTTAAACACAAAAAGCTCTGTTATGGTCAAATTCGTCACAATATTTATCGAATTTGGTGTGATCTAAATCAGAATTGTGAACGTGTTTACAAAAAATCATAACACCGTATGATGTTAAAGATCTGGCTCTTTATTCAACAGTGAAAGATAATTGTTTACTGTGTACCGTCATTGTACGTTCATCTGGCTTTTTTTTACAAGGTTTCTTAACTGCTAATGGACGGTCTTGGATGATTCCGAGCAACTGGATACAACAATGTGTAAACTATTGGAAAACGTTATTGCTCTAAATAAAAATGACAAAAACAAGAAGCAATAAATCAATGAGATGTTAATTTGATTTCTTTGGAAAATCCCACAATTAAAGCTTCTTGAATTTTAATAAATCCCCACCGACCTACTATCATGGATTATCGATGATGTAAAGTGGTTTTGGTTTGGAGATCTGCTAGAAATGTAGCATCCATATCCACTCAAAAGGATTATTTTGTAAATACAATGATTGACTAATTGGACACCTTCCAAAATATAATTCCATGTTAATCAAGCACCCATAAAACAGATCTTTATTCGACATCATGGATTATAAGCTAAATCCAAAAATCATGTTCTCAGAGCAAATCCGGTTGGATTGAAGTAATATTGTTTTTCTCTATATAATAACATATAAATCACGAGATTTGTCTAAGTCAAAAATAGATAAATCATGATCGAGGAAGGTTTCTTGTGCACAACCTGCCTATGAGTAATCTGAAAATACACTATTCTAATCATGTGACGTGTATACATAATACCTAGGGCGGTTTTGCTATTTGGAGATTGATTTGTTGTGTTTCACTGTTACTTTACTCAGATTTACACTTATGGGTTCGACTGAAGTAATAAAAAAAACGGCATGAAACAATGAATACTTCAATTGAGATGAAACTGGTATTTCAATATTTCAGGAAAAAAACTAATAATTGTTTTAGCCCAATATTGATGACAAGATTATCTAAACATGTCAACTTGCTGCCTGGCTTATTGGTTTAAAAGCGATTTGCTGAATGAGTGATTTATTTTATGTGTTGACTTGCTGACTTTTTTAACCATAGGTGAAATATGTCTCCTTAAGATATATTATGCATACCCAAAATTTCAACAGTGAGCAGGAAACTCAGGAGAAACTGCTTGAAGTGGCATTAATTTCGTTCGCTGCAACAACAAGGGGCGCTTGTTCGTCTTTGCTTTCTTACTAAATTGATGTCGAGTCAATGGAGACAACTATATTGGAAACACTGAAAACACGATTTTGGTTGCAAGTTCTAAATTAAAGGTGTTCATGGAAGGCATCGTGGTAAATGTCGCCCCTCTGCAGCAGCTGTTCAAATGGCCTGTACTAGATATGTAACAAATCTGCGCTTCAAATAGAAACCTTAGGCGGCAACATCATGTCTTCAGTTCTACTTGCAACGAATGGATAATAAAAACAGCATTTCCCAATGAAAGCTCGTATGGTGTGGTTCTGGTGTTAGATTTGTAATACACCATCGATTATGTTTAACTCCTTTATAAATGGTTCTAATTTAATTCGAATTGATTGCATGTTTGAGCTGTTTTACTTCTGCTCCACATTAAGTACCACACTGTTAGCCTTAGTCGAAGGCGTCAAGTAGCTGTAATTCAATCTGATGTGAAATTAAATATCTCTCAAGATAAAACAAAATAACACAATAATTGTGTGTACAACGTAACCATTCAGCAAGAAGCGAAACCCTTGACTAGCGTGTAGCCTTAAAAACAGCCTCAGAAAAAAAAAATTGATTCGAAACTCTTTCTCGATTTTATTCGTTTGCTGCCAGGCTCATGTGTATGAAAACATGTTTTTCTGTTGTCCTGGCACGTTGACAATTTAAATAAAAGTGTCAACAAAATCCCATTGTTTAACACGTTTGAACAAAAAACACGAAAATATAGCAAAGACAAATGTGCGAAATTGAATGGTAATTTGTGATTGAAAGGTTGTCAAAGACCGTTACTTTATAAAACAAAGCTTCACGTCTTTAATTGCAAGGGTTTGTTAAAAGCTCGAACAATCCACCTTGTCACAAGCGATAAGTCTCACGTATTCATACCTTGCAAACACACAAATGTCTCATTTATACAGTGTGAAAGATACTTGAAATGGGAAGTTTGATAAAGCATTCGCATAAAGCTGAAATTCAAATAAGTATCATTTGTTTTGTTTAAAATTGGATTGCAATAAAGATATAGGTTACTTGGCGGAAGGTTTGCGACTCTTCTTCATTAATTAATTATGGTTTAAACTATAACCGGTATATGTATAGCATCATCCTTAGCCATTTATGCAAAACTCGAATTGATCCAAGATAAACAGACCAAAGACTTTCATTGTTTGATTGGTGTTTAACGTCACACTAAGGAAACCACCCCAATGCCAAAGGCAACAAACACCAAAAAAGCAACAAACTCCAAAACCGTAATAGAGTGTATTTGCTATGTAACTATGTACGCAGCTGATGGCTTATATGCAGAAGATGGACTATAACATAGCACATGGTTGGTCTCTGCGGTGTAAGGAGTTGTTGGAGAAATATTTTAAACATTGACGGCTTCTTTACGTGAAATGGGTTTGATATTAAGTCCTGATTTCTGTGTGGCATTCTACTACATCAGCTGTGAACTTGACTAATTATCTGTCAGACAAAAGTCCATAGTCAATACTGATAAATCTAATCACGACGTTTTTTTCTGACACATACTTTGTTTTGACAACGTCCCTTTGATACGTACCGCTATATACTAATTACTTTGAAAGTCTTTCCGCACAACATAGACTTATACAACATATTTATAGAGCATAGGAAATCTTTTCTTCAGTAAATCTATTTGTTTAGGTTCATCTTTAGTATACATCTGTAAGTTAAAGCTGTTTTAAGTTATTAAAAGTTTTTTCGAAGGCTTCTTTACGTTGACCACATCGAGGGCTTATCATCATACCCGAATATCTCTAAGATTGACATTTTTGAGAGAAAAAATCCAAATATTTTATCTTAGCTGGAAAAACATAACATCAAGTATTAAAGTTAATCATTCAGGTTTTTGTAAAAAAAACTTTTATGCTCATTGGATCCGTAAATAGGTGAATAAACAGCCAAAAACGGACTTGGACATGTCTGATTTAAAACCCTTGATATAAAGATCACCAATGTTGCTGATCCCTCCATGGAATGAAACATTGATAAAATTTACACTACCATTGCAATTAATCAATCCTTTACCGTGCGCCTTGAGGAAGAACCATACCTTTGTCATGTTTTTGAATTGCATGTTGAGGGATTTCGTTGATCATTGTCCTAGGTCTCTGCATGGCATAGCATATTAGCAGTTTTTAGATTGGAATTATCTTTTCCTTCTCTGTGACATTACACCATGGTTTTATTTAGATAAACAATAAAGTAGACCCATATACGATTTTATACGTGAGTGGTATTTAGTTTACAATTGCTTTAGACTTTGGTGATATTTGGATTACCATAGTTGTAATTCCTCTGTGACTTTATACATTGGTGATATTTACATTGTCAATGCAATAAACCGAGTTTATGCATCGGGGATATTTCGATTTGTACTTAAATCTGCTTAATCACATTTATGCTGAATAACTGTCAGCGATTTAGATTTATGTCATTTCCTGTGCTATCCATAGTTGATAAAAATGTTGACTGTGAACTGTGAATTCCCATCAATTATTGCAGTGTTCTAATGGATGAATTGTGAGAACTCATACACAGGTCGGTTTTATGTAGAACATAAATTTTGGAATATTTATATTAATAGCGACATAGGCAAAAATCAAACTAATTTTCGATGGATTTTCAAAGTGCGAGGAATTGGAACATATTGCCATAGAATTCCTCCAAAAATTAGATAAAAAACAAAACAAAACAACAAAAAAAACCTGCATACTCAAAGAGAATGTCACAAGCTGACTCATAAGCTTAAAAACCATGATCAAACCTTGGCCTCACCAACGATCGGTGCCGCAACATACCTATCGAATATAGCTCCACTGCCGACTAGATTTTGCAGTTCGGCGCCGGTAGCCTACTCATTATGGTTAGACCAAGTGTCCTATGTGAAAGCTTCGTACGTCCCCTAAAACACGTTTTGTGAATCAGTTTCAAACAAAGGCTTGAGACTTCTTGACGAGTTTTTGACATCTGCAAATAATTTGCATCTAAATAATGGAGTTATAATTATTTGACAAAGTCATTAAGGGCAATATGGAACAGCGTGGGAAAAATACCTGTCACCCTCTCTACATCAGACAAATGGCTAATATATGTCAATATTGACGTCCTCCTAAAACCGTTTATCTTTGTTTTCCGAATACTTTCAATACTAGAATTTATGTTCGGAATCCTGCTGACATCACGTTTCCTTTCTTTGTTCTTTCCCGCACTAATGTTTTCAGTACATTTAAATTTAATTTAATTCCATTTAATTATCTATTTATTTCAATTGGATGAGCAAATAGAGCCGTTCGGGTGTCGTTTTAAATAAATTTTTGCAAGATAACAAAACAATAACAGTTTTCGTCACTCAGAAATAGATTATATCGATTTGAATTAATACTACTACATTAGGATTAATACATCAGCAGGGTAGGCGATAAATCTAATTACCGTGTGTGTTAATAGCCGTTTAAATAAATTATTTCGGGGTGTAGCCTGAAGTAAATCCTTCAACACCTATTATCTGCTCAATCCAATCTAGCAAGACAAAAAATATTTGATACATTGATTTAAAATACTATTTAGATGCATCATCAATAAGTCACCAAGGCCTTGTCCAGCATCATCCGTGGTAACAACAAATTTCAAAGATCCACTCCAACATCACGCCAATGATCTTAGGCCTATTTAATTCGCTTAACAGCAGACGAAGTTACAGTACACCCCTCGCACATTATCAGAGCTAAACCTAACCTAGTGTCACCTTATGTTTGCCACTAACCCTCGCCGAAAATGTGCTAATATGTGATCAACCGAATAATCCTCATAAGTCAGGCACCAAATAAATCTGTCTATAAATGTCCGTTCATCTGTTGCAGGCTTGACCGGGTTGGATTATCCTTTCTTAGCTCTAAGGGGCAACATCGAACCTTTCTGGTTGTCATGTCTTTGTAGTACGTTCCATGAAAATTGTTTTGGGCTGTGTTTGTTGTTAGTAGCGTCGAGGGTGGTTTCCTTCATCCGTTGCCCTGGCACGCCTTCTTATGAGTGAAATAAGCTAGTCTGGCGTCAGTCCAATCAAAGAAACCGAATTGATGTAAATTTTGTAAAAAAAAATATTTTCTGGATTTTTGCATGAGGAGGTGTATCATTCTCTTACCAGAGCGATAGCGAATAACCCATCTTTACAGATAACTTGCTTCTATATAAGTAGAAGGTCTGTTGGCCCAGGAGTCTAGATGGCCGCAAATTGCTGATTGCGGTTTCGTGCGTTGCTGGTGTGGTTTCAGGACTGACTTAGGCCTGTAAAATGTTCCGAATGAAAAATGTTTCAAGCAATAAATGGCTATTCAAATATCAAGAAAGTACTGTTTAGATAATATTCTAATTTATTGTGAAATCCATGTGGAAGATTGAGAAGCAAATAACATGGACTTGTAGCTTCTGTGTTTTCCAGGTTTTATTCCAATATACGGTTTCTTTGCGTGTACAAAATTAGGGGATTATGTCACGATTACTTCTTGACATCCTAATTTATCAGCAGAGAGCTCGACTAATAATGTGTCAGAAAAAGTACATTGTCAATACGGATATCTTATCATGATGTCCTGTCTGACACATACTTAGTTTTGACAATGTACCAGTAGGCCTACTTGTGGCACGTTCCGCTATAAACAAATTACTTTGAAAAAATCATACATCACGGATGGCAGGATTTAAGCCTACTGGAAATATTTTGTTCTCAATACATTAGACAAAAACACAATCACTCAAGTGGAAATTGTTCTGTCGATGCTATGGTGTTAAAGATGTAACACGCCATCGTTTACCTTTCTATTCCTTATACATTGTGCGAGTACAATCCGAAAAGACCAATACTTAACCAACATAAACTTGATCTATTTTGTGTGTTTGAAATCCGCTACTTATTTTCCCACATTCCTAAAGTCCCAGATTGCCAGCCGTTAAAGAAAGCATTAAGTAGCTGTAATTCCATCTGATGTGAAATTGAATCGCTCCAGATAACACATTTTACTGAATAATTGTGTGAATCCAGATGTCAAGATGCGACAAACTTAACTAGCCAAATACTTCTATGCTTGAATGAAAACAGCGTCAGCTTATAATTTGAGTTTAATCCGTAATTTTTTTTTCAGCCAATGACGTAAATATAGGTCAATGTCTCAGATAGCATTAGCGCCCCCTGGCGTGTGAACGGAGCATCCACAATCTAAATCCATAAACTGCGTAGTCCTACTTTAAATAATCCTGCTATGTGACTTAAGACGCGATGTGGGAAAATAAATCAAGACGACTGAGATTTGAGTTACACAACACGGCGCTATACACATAGCATACACCATTTAATTATAAAACGCGTTAAGAATGTCTATAAGTGACATGTAAATATCAATGAAGCATTTCAGTCCTTAGGCCTGTAAATGACCAGGAGGAAAGGAATAGTTAGCCAAGTCTTGACCGTTATTATTGCCAGATCAAAAATTAAGCCAATGAAACTCCTTTAACGTATAGTGATAAACTGAGAAAATAACAAACATACAGCAGATTTTTTAAAGAAATGCAATCTATGAAAATATTCCCGATGTTCAGAGCATATTATTATATTACAATAAGCAGGCTACCAACCGAAAGATAGATACGTAACACGCTTATCTTGTCGTTTTGTTTAGTTTTGCAACAAAACCATGTATTAAGTCTAACCTGTATACTACGGACCTGGGTGTATACCTGGCTGATGTAATTGGGGTTATGTTAGCCTGTTTGCTATACCAATTAAGACTCGAAGCATACCTCAGTAAATATGATTTAAGTGTCATGTATATCGCCACCCAGGATATTCGCAAGATAAATATCCGGATGAAAAAGGGCGTGGTTATTCAGATTGAGATTCGCACCATCGCCAAATTGAAGATAACGACCCCGGAAATTTTCCACATTGTTATATGTTGTTGGTATTTTCCCTGTTTTTCCTGAAGCCTGTTATAAGGCCCTCTGGATTAATTTAGGTTCGCACCCCGCCGCGGCCTATTTATATCTCTTTGGATTACAGCCCCGTGAGGGTGCGGGTGGGCCATGGCCCTGCAGAATACTCCCTCGGCTTCCTCGGTCGATCGTAAGAGGCGAG
>JARFOD010088038.1:0-18297 GCA_031763545.1 Mopalia muscosa | reverse complement strand
GAGCTAAAGGGTAACGGGAAGCAGATTTGTTTGTGATGTCCTGTATTTGTGTCCGTAGTCATATAAGTGAAATACCCATGAGTACGACGTTAAACACCAATCAAACAAACAAACAAAAAAACCGAGGTTTCCTCCTGATTTTCTACTATATAAACTTAAGTTAACTGTTAGGCATAGTAAGACCCGGACAATCTGTCATATAAATGAAAAAGTTTGACTGTTTGACTTGAGTAAATGTTAAACACCAATAAAATAACCTTAAGTGCTATGTAAAAACATATAAATAAGGGAAAATTTCTGTTGACAGTTATATGCAGAGAAGGTTGCCCAGCGAGGTCTGTGTGCTATTGCTCAATGTGAATCCCTGAGATACAAACTTATTGGAGGCCTTGCTGTAAGAAGGTATGTACAAGTATATGTCTCGAAAAATGGAGCTGGGTTAGCCATAATGTCCTAATGCCCGTGGGTTAGTGGTTAGTGGTAGCGCTTACTAATCCTACTTTAATGTTCTGTCACAGGATCAAATCCATCTGTTGACAATCAAGTATAGGATTGAGTCACATGATGTTGCTCTGGTAATCACCTGGGTGGCTTTTATGAGGTTTCCTCCTGGTTTTTGCCCTCTGAATAATGGCAGTTTATTTGAAGAGTATCTCAGCACTAGAGGAAAATCAACTTTCCAACAGTATGGAAACTCGCATCTTTGCTGTGCTAGTGTCAATTAATGACGGAAAACATCCCAGTCATACAAGTGAAATACCCTTAAACATGATGTACAAGGGCTTAGGTAGATACCCATCCAAACGGACACCCTGTAAAACACCAATCAATCAGTGTACTGTCCATCTGTTGACCAACAAGTATGAGTGAGTCACATGATGTTGCTCTGGCAATTGCTGGGCTGGTTTTTATACGAGGTTTCCTTCCAGTTTTCCACCATCATTAGGCAAGGAACAATGTGAAATGGAAAATCTGGGTCATTTAGGTGAATTACCCTTGAGAAATTCAATCAAACAGACATATATTTCACTCAAAGCAGAGGGGTTTACTGAATGCACACAGTTTTCAATTTTAAAAGCAGGGTATAGATATATCTGGGTTTGTATGTCTAATTGGTTGGGTTTAGAGTATAAAAGTGCAAGACACCAGACACTGCAGCCCTATTTTTCCTGAACAGATTTCTCATGCGTCTTAACTTCATAATTTTTTCCAGAGCGTGTTATGGTGTTCTACGTTTCATCATGGAGTCTCAAGCTAAAGGCTGTGAAGTGGTGGTCTCTGGAAAATTGAGAGGTCAGAGGGCAAAGTCTATGAAGTTCGTTGATGGTTTGATGATCCACAGTGGTGACCCCATTAATGACTACGTTGACACAGCTGTAAGGCACGTCCTGCTCCGACAAGGTGAGGGATTTACCTGGTTGAGTGACCTTTGCACTTTGATATTAAAAAAAAAATTAAAGCCGCAACATGGCCTAATCAGCTTTGCTTTGGACTGCCACTTAAACTGGTTTAAGCTTTGACCATAGGGAAAAGATTTCATGATTTTAAAAAGAATCTTAAAACCTGTGATGCGATTATTAAATTAGAGAAATGGAAATATTGACACTGAAGGGAAAACCTGAATGGAAAGTCCAAGACACGGCTTAAATACACCGCAAGATATTTTCTGGTGTCTATAATGATTACACGACCTATGTAATTGGACTGGCAGGTTGTCACGTAAGTTGAACAACTTGCAGTAAGGTTAACGCGCTCTGCTCAGGAGTGTTTGTGTCGTCCAGAAATTGATTGAGCTAGCACATGGATGCTGACAAACAAAATTTGATGAATCACTCTGATATTGCTCCTGTGGTGTTATGGATAACCATTGTTTGTTTGTTTGATTAGTGTTTAACGTCTTACTCAAGGGTATTTCACTTATATGACGACAGAGACAAAAATAAAACGTACAAACAGATCCGTTTCCCTTTAGCTCTGAGAACACCAGGGCAACAGAAAGCTCCTCTTTTCTCTCCCCTTACAATCGACCGAGTAAGCCGGGGGAGTATTCTGCAGGACTGGCCAACCCGCTCCCTCACGGGGCAAAGGGTCAAAATGTTTTGTTAGAGAATGGAAGAAAACGAAGGTATTAATAAATGAGGAAGTTATTTTTCTCCCCTCTCTCTCCTGTCAGTTTGTTTGAGCAATAGCAAAATGCTGTCTTAGCTTAGGACTGGAGGAAAACTATACAAGTGAAACAATTTATCAGTTACCTCCCTTGAGTAGGGCAGTTCCCCTCAGCATCTGCCATACCTGTTATATAGGTGAAATACCCTTAGGTACGGTGTAAAACACCAATTGCTCATTTAATCTTTTTTCTTAAGAATGAAATTTTAAATTATGTTTGTGGGACAATGGCTAAATGATAGTGTGTGCGCTTACTAATCTTTCTTTGATGTACTGTTCATGAGATAGAGCATCATAGAGGTTTCCTGTTGACCATCAGATATATGAGTGAGTCACATGATATGGCTCGGGCAATTGCGGGGTGTTTTTTACAAGGTTTTCCACCGTAATTAGGCAAGGAGCAGTGTGTAGTGGACAATCTGTCGTCATATAAGTGAAAAGCCCTTTAGTAAGACGTTACGGTTAACTCTCTATCAAACAAAAACTGTTTTTATGAAATTTATTCCAAAACAATTCTTTGTTTCCCAGGTGTGTTGGGGATTAAAGTGAAAATCATGTTGCCATGGGATCCCACAGGTAAAATTGGCCCAAAGAAACCACTACCTGATCATGTGAGCATTGTGGAGCCCAAGGATGAGGCCGCCCCCACCCATCCGTACAGTGAACAGAAGGGACCTAAAGCCCAGGAGGCCCCACCAGTCATGCCTCAGTAAGTGGACATAAACAAGAGTTCTATAATAGCCTTCATGTATTGGATCTACAGACCTGGGGCCACTTTTACAAAGTTGTATTACAATTAAATATTGTACAATATTTTAACGCTTATAGTTAAACATGATGAAATTTTCTTGTACGATATTTTATTGTCGTACAACATTTGATGAAAGTGGCCCCAGTCTACCTGGTGTATTTTGTACCGTAATTTATGGTTTAAACACAAAAAAGCCATTTAAATACTCATTGTAATTCTCAGCTATGCTTTATCACAAGAACACACATAATTGTAAGAAAATACTCCCTAAGAACGAATGTTTTTTACAAATAACTTTCACTTAGGGTAGGCAGGTGAGAGCTTCCAGTTCCCATTGTGCTCTCTGAGGTAATTGGCAATGTATATAAAACATATCTGTTAGTGATGTCTATGTACTGCGTCTGCTGATTTCCTACGCCCTCTGGTGATTGTCTTTGTTCTGGACAACTTTGGGAAGGCTTGAGTGATATAACCTTGAGTGTGGCATTAAATCAGAATCCAAAAAATATATATCATTTTACAGATATCATCCTTAATACAGCTATTGAGCAATTGCTTTGTGTGGTTGTTTTTTTTTTGTTTGTTTTTTTTTGTGTTAAACTGATCTTTTAATGGAAACCAAACACCAATTTTATGCAATATAATTAACAAAATATTAACTCCTGTTTTCTTTTTAATTTCCAGGTAAAGAGATGAAGCTATCCTGTCCTTTGATTGTATACAATACCAGACATTAAAATTGTCATGAAGGGAAACTATTGCTTTTAGTGTGTTTATTTTTAGTGTGTCATTTTGAGTGACCAGACCACCCCAAACTCCGGTATTTTCTCATTATTAAAAAGTGAGATGCTGCTGTTATAATGCTAAGGGGCAAACACAGCTGATTTTATGTCAGGCAGGGGTGTATGTTGATAGCTGATTCTGACACCAGAGACCCAAATGATCTGCATATGCATTCTATCAACATGTAAGGCGTGGGGCCATGGCTCAGTGGTAGCGAGTACAATTCCTGAACTGAACATGCTTCGATTTACCATTCACAGGTTCGAGTCCGCCTTTCGACCATTGAGTATATTTCACGAGGTTTCATATAAGTGAAATACCCTTGAGTACGACGTAACACACAAATCAAACAAACAATCAGAACATGTTAATTTAGTTGAGGAGTATATTTTGCTCTAAACCCGAAACAGGGGGCAACCTTGAATTTTAGGTACAGCACAGACTATTTTGCCAGTTGATTTGAACAAAATAAGCATGTTGTAGTAGGAACAATCAGTTGACTTCTGAGATTATGTGAACAGTACAATCAAGAACTTCGGCCTATCCGTCATGTAAGATAATAAAGATATACATAAAGTTTTAGTTCTGGGTTATGGTTAATATTAAACCTAACCAGGAAACTGAAATTCATGTCATATCTTACATAACGGACTGAACAGAACTTCCATCTGCTCAAAATTAGGGAAGGCATAGCATTTTGGTCATGGTGCCTTTGCCCAAGCCACAATACAAAAACCAATGACTGGTTGTAGTTGTTTGTATTTTTTTTTTTTTCATCAAACAAAGATGTTCTTTGATCTCTTCATTTCAGAGAACACAATAAGGTCTAAAAGTGAACAGCTGTTCTATATTGTATCTTGTGATCATCCGGCTTTGGCGTTGAGGGTGGTTTCCTATTAAGTGAAAAAAAAATTAATATGGGACAATCTTATTGACAATTTGTCAATATAGTAACCTGCAAGTCCACATTTACACAATCTTTAAAATTGTTTGATTCATCCTACTCCAGGATATTTCACTTATTGACCTATTCGTCATTTACATATATGAGAATTTTTAGTTCTAGGTAAGGGTTAATGCTAAACCTTACCATATTAAAACCTAACCCCAAGGACAACAGGAAACCTAAACCTGATACTGAAATTCACATCATATCTTACATGATGGACTGACCCACTGCATATAGGTTTTACTTTTTCTGTCCGGGAAGCTTGTCCGCGCTGTATCTTGGTTACTATTTCACCTAGGATTTTGAAACTTGCATTCTTCTATGTATGAAGATATGCAACGTAGAAAAAAATCACAGAATTATGCAAATTTCCCCATAAATAAGATACATTTGTCCCGGCTGTATCTTGGTAACTTAATACTATTTCAATTAAGCTCTTGAAACTTTCATAATGCATTCTTGTATGTACGCAAATGTGCAGCCTAGAATTATCAAATTAGCCCTGTCCAGGCCCTATCTGACAGCTCTTTCATTTAGATTTTTTAAACTTTTATATTGCATTCTTCTGTATACGCAGATGTGTAACATAGAAGAAAAAAAACATGTTGATAAAAACTTAAGGAAATTATTCAGATGTTCAACATAGAAAAAAGTCTTGGAATTACGCAAATTTCTGCATAAATTATTGGGGTTTGCTTTGTCAAACTTATTGTTTTTCTGTACCTGGCTGTGTCTTAGTTACTATTTAACTAAAGCATTTGAAACTTGCACACTGCATTCTTATCCATGTGCAGATGTGCAACATAAATAACAATTCATTAATTGTTTAGCAATCTCTGATTGCTTTTCTCTTGTTTGATGACAAATTGTTCACTTAAAAGTTCCTGGGGAAAACCCTGTACAAACCACTCCTGCGACTACCATAGCTACATCATGCAACTCACTCATACCTGAGGGTCACAGATGGATTTGATGCCATGGACAGTACTTCAAACTAGTATTATTAAGTGCACAAGCTTTATAATACCTCTAATCCATGGCTGTGGGCCAGAATATTTTGTAAATGATTGGGGTTAAACACCGTACTTCAAGTTAGTTCACTCAAATGAAGGTGAGCCCAGGTAACGGCATGATTGGCAACCAATAGATCAGATCAGCTTCATTTTCTTTCAAAATAACTGAATTGTTTTGCTTCTCTCTCTTGAAAAAATCAGTCTCAGCAAAAGATCAGAACAACATTGCTAAGTTTTGAAGATAAAACTGTTTAAGACTGATCAAGAATAAATATCACTTTATTTAATGACAAGGTTAAAAACAAAAATATGTATTAATTTTTAAAAAAAACATGAGATTTTTAAAAAGATCCACATACATTCTTAAAATACAGAAAAACTTAATCTCCATTTCATACACCTGAAGGTCTTCCGTAATTGATGGAATCCCAAAAATTGCTCTAATAATAAGATATACTGTGTCAAACAATGTGGCTCCCGTATTCCCTGGGGTTTTTACGAGGTATCCTCACAGTTATCCACTGTAAGTAGGCAAAAAGCAGTGTGAAGTGGACAATCAGTCCTATAAGTGAAATATCCTTGAGTATGACTTTAAACCTTGATCAAACAAACAAATCTATTTCACCTAAAAATACTAACACTGTCTGGAATTTGTCAGTGTTGACTTCTTGTCTCAATCCGAATTTTTTTCTGCCCTAAGATAAATCGGTCCTAAAAGTTTTTGGAAGCAAAATTTTGATAGGAGCTCTACTTACTTCAGTTCATTTCACTCATATGAGCAAATGGCAATCTATAAGTTGAGGAAACCAACCTCGTACCACTGACAACAAAAAGGATGAGACCTGGCAATAGCTCGATACCACAATATAATTGGAAATTATTTATTTGGTAGATTATAAGTAGTTTTGAGGTTCTAGTTGGTTGAGTCAGGTTGACATTCATGTAAATCGTGTAAAATATTTTTCACAAACTGTGTTGTAACGGGAAACCACAATACACTAGGCGCATTCGACAGGACATTTTTGTTAAGCAGGGTGAAGCGGTTGTCTAGGATTTTGTTTGACTGGTACATTTATGAAGTTTTGTAAAATATGTTAAGTATGAGTTTTTTCCATGTTAATTCGGTCATGTGTTCAGTAAACAAAAATCACAGACAATGCCTTTACCTTGCTCAACAAAAATGTGCAGCCAAATGCATCAAATAAGTATCAAAAACCTGAAATGATCACTGGCCTTAGTATCTACTGATTTTAATAATCTTTCGTATTAATATTTACACAGATATATTTTCTGCACAGAAACCTGTCATTTGTTTATTAGATGTGAGGAATGTTGAAGCTTAAAATCATCCATTTGTTGTAAAAATAGAGAGATTATTCAGATAGAAAAATATAGACACAAGATCTACTTAATACTAAATGTGTAGGTATATATATAAGTATACTGGACGGAGTGGAACCAGACACACATCCCAGAATTATCTCCCTTTGGTTTTCAGATCAAGTTATCTCCCTTTCACCAGTCAAAGTCTGGAATGGATTCGTTATCACTGAAAAAAGAAGAATATGTATCAGTTAAGATGTGACAGAACAAAATTAATTTTGCTTTTGAATAAAATCTAAATTAATTGACAAAGTATTCAGCAATTAAAAATGGTAAGAAAATTATTGATCCTGAGAAACATTTAAAGATTGAAAATTCTATGGTTTCATTCTAGTGTTATGTCATAATTAAGGTGATTCCACACATATAATGTCATCTAAAGGAACAAAGCCTGCAAACGTGACATCATTGGAAACAATGAAAGGTACAAGACAACCATAAGATACATAATATGTAACAGTTTAGACCCAGTGAACCAACTGACATTGCACAACAACAACAGTCCAGACACTTCCTTCGACCACACCCTCCTAGAACACACCTTTTCAAATCAACATCTTCTGCATAGGAGATATGCTCTGATACAACAGGGGAATTCGCTTTATCTTCAGACTCTTCACTTTTCTGTAAAAAATTAAAGTTGATTTGTTGTAGAAAATTAATTTAGCTGTACTACAAAGCATACTATAATTTAACTTATATGCTAATTAATGATTTTTTAATGTCTTGACTTGGAAGCTCAAATGTCATTTTACTATTTCGAAAAAAAAGTGTACTATAACTGTAAATCTTTAAAAGTTGATGTTTTCTCTTTCTCCAAGAACAGAGGAGGATGTCATTATTTCTTGAGTGTCACGCAAAAAAACTTGAAACAGTTATGGCAGTTAGACAAAACAACATTTGCTTCTTTGTTTGATTAAGGTTTTTTTTCACTCATATGAAGACATGCCAGTCCAATGGGTGTGGGAAACCACCCTCAGCAAGACAAGACAGAACAAAGCTGCACAAACAGACCAGCATCCTGTAACATGCTTGTTGCCTCTAAGCACCTAGGTCAAAATGAATTTCCCTCCCAACCACCCCCCAAGACTGAGATAGTGCACAAAAATCAAAATGGTAAAGCTGCCATTTTTTTAATCCACAGAGAATCGCTTGCTGACTGGGATAAAAGGATAATGTGGAGAAAACAATACCCACAAATCCCAGAAGATTACGTCTCTAACCTTTTGTTGTTGTTGTTGTTTCTGTTGTTGAACCATGGCCATGTATTTCTTCATCACAGGATCAATCCCATCCCCATCAGTATCTTCATCAACTGGAGATTTCTCTGCAGTCTCTTGACAATCTGCTTCTGGATTCTGACACAGGCAAAAAAACAAAGAACATTTCAGTACAGATACATGTATTATATATTTATTTCACATTTATTGGTACTCACGGTAGTTCATGATGTCATGTAAGCCCAATGGATACACGACTTTAAACGTTGGCAAAACAACAATTAATGACAAACCAGGATAAAACACAAGACACAAAACAAAAGGGGCCTCCACAAATTGGGTTTGCGTTACCCCCAAAGGTCTCGATGAATCTGGGCAAGTGGAAGATCACTCTAACTCGTGTCACAAAATCAAGTAAAACAACATCCATGCATTAAATGCTAATAACCCACGGGATTCTGGCAAGGCATGGTAACATAGTAACATGATGGCCCTAAATTCAAAAACAAATTATTGTTCAAATGGGGTTTAAATGTTGTACATAATGCTATTTCACTCACATTGGATAATAACTGTGTGGCAGATCAATAGGTGATTGGAATGACCCTTATCATCAACAAAAAGATGACAATCATGGCAGAGAAAACACAAAAGGCTGATCAGATTCAACTCTCATAGGACCTTTTTAGCTCAAAAAGTGGTCGGGGAAAAAATAAGCTGTAAATAACATGAACTGAATAATAAATATCACAATAATAAAAGTACCAGAATGCTACACTTGGTCGACACTGTTCTCTTATTTTGACAAATTAGCTTTAACAATTTACTCACCTCTTTTAATTTGTCTTTTTCCAATTCTTTTTGTTCCCTCTCCCAATCTTCCTGCTCCTTTTGTTTTCTCAATTCTTCTTTCCGTCTTCTCTCTTCTTCCCATCTTCTATCTTCTTCCTCTTCAGCTTTTTTCCTCTCCCTTTCAGCTTCTTCCTTCTCTCTTTCAGCTTTTTCCTTCTCTCTTTCTATCTGCTGTTTCTCTTCTATACTTTTATCAACTTTATCATCTGAAAAAAAATATTTGCTGACTAAATTTTTAATGAAATATTAAGTTAATGTTCCATTTACCAGAAAAATATGTTTGCCAACGTGCTGTCAAACTGATGCCGTCAATAGGTTTCACTCATTGTCTCCATCTTTATTCATTTCTATAACTTTGAAACTATTTAGGAAAAAGTCATACGTTGAATAGTAATTCATGGTCCGGACAAAATATATTGGACGACAGACTGCTAATTTGCTTAATTTAGGTTGAGATTTGCATAAATTTGTGGCAAAAGCTTTACGTAGCACATGTCCATATTGTTAATACTTGTCTATGAAAGTTTCAAAATTATATGTTGAATAGTAACTGAACTATAGTGAAGACAAGATTATTGGATGGTGAAAAGCTAATTTGCATAATTTAGTTAGAAATTTGCTAAATTAGTAGAAAAAGTTTCTTGTTGCACATCTGCATATAATGAAGAATGTTATGTGTAAGTGTTAAAGTGGCATGCTACATAGTAACTGAGTTATGGTCCAGACAAGATATGTGGGACGCACGGAACGCCGGATGGAAAAAACAATCTCTATATGCCCTACCTATATATATATATATTGGGGGGCATAACAAGACAAAATACAAGGACATCAGGGCAACATGGAGCTGCGTGTACAACCACCTGTTGTATAACTAGGAGTAATAAAAACAATACCTGTCTGCCAAATCTGACCCAGAGAAGAAACAAGGGGAGCTAAATCTTCACTCTCTATTTTCTCCACAGGTTTGGTTGACAATTCTGGAATATAAATTTCAACCATGTTAAATAAATATATTTTTATCCATGTAGAGAAAGAAACATTGGTATAACGATATCAGAGCCAACATTCTACCAAATGAGAGTTAGATATAGTATATGTTTTGTTAATGTAAAAAAAATTATTTCTAAAAAAAATCAAATCAAAAAAGTTGTTAACGGCTAATGCATTAAATACATTGTAAATAAAACATTACCGGAAAAATATTCCTCGATATTAATAAATAATAAAATAAATAAACACGCAAATGTATTGGGCTCAAAAAAAAGTTTTAATAAACATAAATGACATTACAGTGATACGTGAGCAAGTTCAACACTGAAAATACCTTGTTTTGATCCAGAGGAATCTGATGCTGCCATGACGACCACATTTGGTGACCCTGGCCTAGCCTCAAGGTCAGCTAATGTTATCAAGTTTGAACGATCTCGCTCCGATTGCAAATCAGGTCTAAAGAGAAAAATGTACTAAAAATGAATTGGATATTAATTTGTTTGAGTGGGATTTACTGTCGTACTCAAGGGTATTTAATTTACATAATGGATTGTCCACTTTACACTTCCTTGCCTTACTACACTGAAAAACCAAGAGGAAAACCTCATAAAAAAAAAACATGATTGCTAGAGCTACATAGTGCGACTCCCTCATATACCTGAGGGTTGATAATTGGATATTAAAGATTTTCTGAATATGAGGGATGTTTGAAAATTTGCACAATACAGTTAGTATAACTCCATTTTTTTTTCAAACATTAAACGAGATACCACAGATATTTTCAAAACCTTATTACCAGTAAGAGAACATTTATAAAAGGAGGTACGATCAGATTATCATCACAACCGATTTGATTTTAATATCTTTTTTATTTATAATGACTTTGGAAATCTACCATCAATTAAAGTAAACATACGCAAGTTCTGTGTCAGACAGATGGAATTCTGGGAACTCCTTGTTTTTAACCTCTCTCCTTCCTTGATCATTTGAATATGTAAGTTCTGATAAACTATCTGAAAAAAAAAAAATATATATATATATATATATATATATATTACATAATTATTTTTTTTAGCTGTTTTATTTAGGCTATTATTGGGTCTGTCACTGTCCACAACATTTTTGAATAAATTCCACTGAAAAGCACAGATTCCCTATAAGTTCTGTTAATACTAGTTCCCAGTTTTTATTTTTTTTAAATAAATGATTATTTGCTTGATTGGGGACTAACACAATAGACAAAGCCACTTCACCCATATGACTGCATGCCAAAAAGTGAAGGCAACCACCCTAAACTTGACAATACTGGCAACTCACATCATCTTGCCCCTTAAGTTTATAAAAGAAAAGAGCAAACAATCTAGGGTAACAAATGAGATTCGCCTTAAAAAAAAAAAAATGGAATTATTGATGATTTATTTGTGTTTCATGTCTTACTCAAGTGTATTTAATTTATATGGTAATGCATTGTCACTTTCACGCTGTTCCTGGTTTTAATAAGGGGAAACCTCCTAACTCCTTTATCTGAGAGAACAGACTGATTCCAACCAGTGAGCTATAAATCAAAGAATTAGTAGACCAAAAAACTTGCCACTAAACAACAACCCATTATTTATGAAGGGCTATTATTCAAATAACAACAGTTAACAGGTCATATTCTCTCACCATTAGGGTCTCGCCTCTGCCTGATTTGTTTGCAGGGAGTAGAGGAGACTAGACTATCATCCTGTCTGACAGCTGGGATAGGAGAAGCTGCAACACCACCCCACACTGGTCCTCTAACATCTACACATAAAATAATAAAGCATACAATAGAAACAAAAACCTGAAGGGTCTATTGGTTAAGATAAAACTTCCCACGGTATCAGACATCTTCTAACACTCATTATCCTTGGTGGACAGATTAATTGGTTAATTTCTACTTCTTTGAAGGTGCAGTAAGAGAAACTAAGTAGATTTGATTCTTTTTTTAAATGTTGAGTAGCGACATGGTCTTAACAAATTATCAAAAAATCTCAAACAAGCTGCCGTGTAACAAAATTAAAGTTTTATCTCAGACATAAAATCTCATCAATCATAAATATTAAAAAGAACATGATGAACTCTGACAAAAAGATTTCTAAAACAAACAAAAACAAAATTTAATACTTGAAGCTTGTTCATTTAGGTAACCTTTGAAAAGAACTATATTTTGTTTACCTGACATTTTAATGGTTAAATTACCTGCTTGTTTGCTGAGTTCTTCTGAGAATGTGGGCAGTGATTTCTTAGCGGCCGACCTATTAGCGCCCGGGGAGATGGCATGTACACTGGTCAGTCTATAATGGAAATCCTTGTATGTCTGTTGAAGATTCTAAAAAGATAAGTCCCCAGTCATTTCATAACAATGATTACATAAATAAAAACTAAACATTTTCTCCAATGCATTTTGATTTGAATTTAAGAACTGATACCTTGATCTGGTTTATTAAAATTTACTGATTAATTGAGTGGTGTTTGATGCAGTATTTTACCTTTGCTATCAAGTAAATATTTAAGCAATTTTTCTGCCCACAAAAAACCCCACAGCTTTTATGAGGTCATGCTGAGGTGACTTATAAATTACTATGAGAGTCACACACATTTTCAAAAGTTTTCAAGTGTTTGAATTTCCAATTTTTTCTTGGTTACTTGATTTGAGGTTTCACGGTATACTAAAGAGTTTTTCCCTTGTACGGTAGTCCATTTCTTTTATACCTTTAATAAATATGGTGAAAAAACAATTAGTAGCCTTGCGATTTTCAGTGAGATGGAGTCTTTCTTTTTTGCGTCCTCTTGAATGGATGGAGTTTCAAATTTGTTAGTCACACATTAAAGGAAGATCCGTAGTCCAACATATTAACAACTGAGCCATGGCGGCAAACCCCATTTAAAAAAATTTAGCTTGTGAATAACAGAAAATATGGAGTACTTCATGTTAAATACTTGATGTAAAGTCGCCAATATGAGACAAGAGTTTAAAATCTAACGTTGACTAAAACAGAGAACAACTGAACTCACCCAAAGGACCACTTTATTTGTGATTACAAAAGAAATTAAATTTACTTTTGAAAGAAATAAGCAGATCATCACATTCCATACAGATTACAATATGAACAAACCTGTGCTTCTCTTTCTAAACTCTTCAACCTGTATTTAGCTTCAGCAACCACATCTGCTGATGCTGGATCTGATTGACAGCCGTCTTCTTCTGATAGCCCTTCATAGTCCAACCTTCTGGGCGGAGCCAAGATCTCACCATCAATATCTACATCATTATACACTGCATTATCCTCATTCCAGGGCAAGGTATTACCCTGTTTGTTTGCAGGCCCTGCACCTTCTCCATCATCTGACCAATCACCTAAAATAGACTGTCCACTGGTCCCAACACTGCAACCAATCATAATCCAATGTTCAATTGTGATCAATTTTTCAATCAAGACATAGGTTCAGAACTGATTGATAATGTGAAATAGTCTATGATTGTATAGGCCTGTCGCTAATTTTAATCACTATGACAGTATCATTTCCTAAAACTAAACCACAATTAAAAGACCAAGCAAAAATTGTGACACATTAAAAAACTTACAGCTATAGGCACAAAAATTGTGTTCTTCTGAAATGACCCCTGTTTTGTTTTAGGGGATATTTTGCTTTAGCATTTCAGAAAAAAAGTTTTTTTTATTGTACATTTCAGAGGAAAATGTTTACGACAGAGCAAAATATAATTTTAAAACTTGGCAAATGGTTATTTAGTAACCTTTCTGTGGGTTTGGTGGAAATCAGGTCCTTTAGTTTATAGCAATTTAGAAGTTAAAACAAAAAATTGAGGGCAGGAATTCAACAATTGTGCTTAGGTGGTTTACAACTGACAGTTTAATAAATACTTACTCAGACTTGGTGTTTTTGGGTTTTCTGTAAATTTCATTGTTCAGAGCTGTATGCAAAAATAAGGGGGAATAAATAAAATAAATAAATACATAAACATCTAAAAGAATCACTTCTTTAGTTTAACAATACACTCCTAGTATATTGTTTGTTTGTTTGATTGGGGTTTAATGTCTTACTCAAGGGTATTTCACTTATATGACGATGTGCCAGCACAATGGGTGAAGGAAACCACCCTCGACACCATTGGCAACAAACAAAGACAGGACGGGACAAATACAGGACAACAACAGGACATAAGACAGACACCACAAGCAGATCGGCTGCCTGTTCTCCTTTAGTTCTGGGAGCACCAGGGCGACATGAAGCTCTCCCAACCGACCGCCACTCCTAGTATAAGTTATCTAACAATTTGTCCTGAGCCAGAGGGGTGTACCATATTCAAACAGAGGCTCTAACATACACCATAGCTCACTTGATCATGGCTGTACAGTTTGATAAAATATACATATTATAATGACATTAATATTCCGTTTATTGAATCATTGGAAATGCATAATGTGAAAACTTACTTTCATAGAAAATATTTAAATTAAAAAAAAAAAAAATGGTTGATAGTTTTAGTAATATAACCTTGCTGTGTTAAATGAAGCTGCTGTCTCAAATCCATCATTTCTCTGTACATCTCTTTTTGTTGTAGGGTAGACTCTTCAAATTGTTTTAATAACTCACGATTATTCTCTACCTACATATCAGAAGAAAGAACAAAAATATTAAAGTTAATAAAATGACGTAGGCTTTTTTTTTTTTTCACATCAAACCAAGGCTGTCTGTTTTTGTATGTTTGATTTCATCTTAACGCTGTACTTAAAGCTATTTTACTCATATAACAGAGTGCCAGCCCAATGCATAAAGGACTGTTTGTTTGACGGCAGATTGACCACTTCAAAGCAACAAGTCCAAAACAGGAATGCCATTAACTTTTCAAAGAATTAACTTCACCAAATTAAAACCTGAAGTCTAATTTGTCATCAGAAATGTAGATAAAAAAACCCAGGTCATTCTGCTGAAGCATTACAACAGAATTGAGTCCAAAACAGGAATGCCGTTAACTTTTCAAAGAATTAACTTCACCAAATTAAAACCTGAAGTCTAATTTGTCATCCGAAATGTAGATAAAAAAACCCAGGTCATTCTGCTGAAGCATTACAACAGAATTGACAGATTGCACTACGCACAGACAGATGAACGGACGGGTAAACCAGGAGTATCACCATGTCCAGAGACTGATAACTAACCTGTTTAGCATTCATGGTAATATCTGATTGGCTCCTCCTGGGGCTGTGGGCAGTTATCTCCCCTTCTAGTAGATGACATCCAGCAGCATGGCCTCCCAGCTGACCACCTCCAACTGTTACGGACAGGAAAAATAAATATCATCATAAGTAACTTTTGATATACATGTATATAATCTTATCGACACTCCAAAATTTTACATCAAAATAAAATGACACGCTGAATGTTGCTCGTTTGTTTCATCTACCTAGTCTTTGACATCATAGGGATCGTTCAGTGTTCAGTGTTTATCTTCAAGATCCTGTGTAATTTATAATTCGCTGATTAAAATGACTTTGGAGTACTCCAGTTATAAATATGCTCTCTCCCAAGACATTAATTAGTTAGAGTTTTTCTCTGATAAAAAAATAATGCTCCACCATTGTTAAGTCAAGGCAGTAGGACTAATACTCGACCATACTCGGCCAGGGAGTGTGAATTTCACAGGGGCTCGTTTAACAAAACTTTCTTAGCTTACACTGAACATAATTGTCATGGCAACACTATGTCTTTAACACTGAACGCCATAGTTTTGACCTTTTACGTAAACTAAGATAAGTTTGACAACAACCCTTCGTATTACAGCACAGATCTAATTTATTTTACAGACTGTGTAAGCTTAGCCCATTATCCCAAAAACACATTTATAGTTTAGCGTAAGGTGGAAATCCAATGAATATATTCCTTAAACTGAAAAATTGTCCAGTGTGTGATAAATTAACAATACAACGATTATTTCAAATCAACTGAAACATTTTAAAGTGTCAATGTTACAATCTTTTAATTAGTTGTTACATAATTGTTTATCAATCTCAATCTTGTACGAATCGGACATTGCTGGAACACATACCGGTTTGAGATCTGGCATACAACTGTGTCATTTCTTTCAATTGCCTGTATAATAAACAAAAAAGTTAAATAATTAAAGCCTACCAAGACCTGTTTATTGTACTTTTAGTATCAGCAAAAATTTTGTTTAATCTTCATATTGTTTGTTTCATTGGGGCTTTATGTGGTAGTTAAAGTTGTTTCATTCATAGGATAGCGTGCCAGCTCAATGGTTGAAAGAAATCACATCAGACGCCACAGACAACAAACCAAAACAGGACAGGGTAACCACAAGACTCGATACAAAACAAAAACTTTGGCTAAAGTGTTGCTCAGAAATCAAATACTCAACTAAAACCTCAGACCAACCAGTCGCTTGTTTGTTTGGTGTTTAATACCATGCTAAAGATTATTTTACTCACATGGAGGCGTGCCGGACAATGGGTGAGAAAAAGCACCATTAACTACAATGGCAACATAGAAAAGATAGGACAAATACACAACAATCACAGGACAAAATACAATGATATCACAAACAGATCCGCTTCATTCCTTCTAGTGAGTTCACAACCTTAGCTCAATCACCAGAGTAGGTATGCACAATTTATGTCCTCTACATTTATATTTCAACAGATCAATTAAAAAGTATATTTCAATAGATCAATCGATTGACTGCCTGGTGTTTAACACCAAGCTTAATGGTATTTCACTTCAATGATGTCTGTGTATTTCAACTATAAGTGACACTAGCACAACCATTGAATGCAAAACACTTTAATAACGTTGGAAAATTAAGCTTCCCCCAGTGCTAAAAAAGGATGGCTTTGCTACACTTAAAAAAAACTGGCCCTGTGAGGAAGCGGGTGGGCCATGGCCCTGCAGAATACTCCCTCTGCTTCCTTGGTCGATCAAAAGAGGCGTGAAGAGAGGTTGCTTTCTGTTGGCCTGGTGTTCGCAGAGCTAAGGGGTTATGGGAAGCAGATTTGTTTGTGATCTGTATTTTTGTCCGTCGTCATATAAGTGAAATACCCTTGAGTTAAACACCAATCAAACAATCAAAAAAACTGCCCTTAGCCAGAAATGTAAATAAAAACGTGTCCTGCCAATCACACCAACTGTCCCAGAAAGGTGTTCAGCTGTTCGAATCAAATAAATGCAATACCCATAAGATCATAAATACATTAAAATACATAAGTTCACAGATGAAAAATGAATAGATGTTAAACGATAAACAAAGAAATCGAGCTTACATCCTTAATGTCTCCAACTCCGTCTTCATTCTAAAGTTGTCTTCCTTTAAAACACTATAATCAGACACCTAACAAAAACAAATAGGAGGATTAATTCTGGTGCAGTATTCAAGCTCATTGTTAAAATTATCTCCCTTTAATGTAATTTAATCAGACATCTAGAAAATACAAAAATACAGATAATATAATTCCAAGAAAGAAATATTGTGCTTTTATATAAAGATTGTTTGTTTGTTTACTTTATTGGGGGTTAATGCGTACTTAGGGTAATTTCATCATTTGTATGATGACATGCCAGCCCAATGGGTGAAGGAAACCATCCTGGGCAACACTGGCAACAACCAAAGACAAGACAGGACGCAGTAAAACGACATCACAAACAGTCCGGCTTCATGTTGCTTTCAGCCCCTAGAGCACCTGGGAATGAGTAGGCTCCCTACAACTCTCCGCTATTGGTATACAGGTATGTTAACAGATGGGAACAGGTTACCTCTCTAAGTCTGTTTGTCAGGGTCTCATTAGAGCATGATGCAGCTACTTCTTTACTTTTGGTTTCTTGCAACAGCATCTGAAAATAAATTTTTAAACCAATGTATATTTAAAACTAACAGTCTATAAGAATGTTTTATATTAGTAGTTCCTATGAATGATCCAGATTTTTAGGAGTTTAAAATCTGTTTATGATTATGATAAAATAAAGAGTGTTAAGTAAAGTAAGGTAATGACTTTGACTAAAGGTGTAGGACTCCTGATATAGGCTTGATCAATAAACCAAAATTCCTTATCTTTATGATTTGTTTGTTTGTTTGATTGGGGTTTAACGTCGTACTCAAGGGTATTTCACTTATA
Organism: Mopalia muscosa; assembly: GCA_031763545.1. Classification (NCBI taxonomy): domain Eukaryota; kingdom Metazoa; phylum Mollusca; class Polyplacophora; order Chitonida; family Mopaliidae; genus Mopalia; species Mopalia muscosa. The sequence goes on along the minus strand of JARFOD010088038.1, from coordinate 16 downwards.
TGACGACGGATTGTCC
>JARFOD010088027.1:0-18298 GCA_031763545.1 Mopalia muscosa | reverse complement strand
CATTGGACATTCGAGACATATTCGGAAAACATATTCGTCAGACATTCACAAGACATTCATATGACATTCAAAAAGTACAAAAACACAACAACAAGACTTTGTCATACATTCGTTTCACCAGACATTGACAAGATTTTCTTATTGAGCGAATGTATTTTGAATGTAGGCCAGAATGGAAACCCGGCTTATTTTACACTGGCTGAAACACGTTTTCAAACATGTATATATAAACCAAACAAAGAGGCGCTACACGCCAATTCTGTTATAAATAGTAAGTCACATACATACACAAACACACAAATAAAGTAATGTTGCCATGTAGCACCTCGCCCAAACATCTAATTTATAGTTTCTTGTCTTCGTCTTTCGTTTTAAGCGTATTTGTGTTATCCACAGCTTACTGAAAGGTTGGTCAATAAAGTACGTCTTGTTTTCCAACATATTTGTGTTAAAGGGGGTTCCCCGTGTTTTATGACACTTCCGTTTGCCGCTTAAATGAAACAGACCATTCTTAAATTTTAGAATGTGTACAGACAAGCATGCATAAATATAACCAATGACCAATATAGAGAGCAATGGTTTTGACAGCCTTGTATAAGGCCATGTTAGATAAGGCTATGGTTTGGAGAGTTGTAGCTAATGACGTCATTTGTTGTGGCTCGTGTTTCGCGTTACCTCGTACATTTTCCGATCGACTGCTTCCGGATCACTTTTAAAATCGATTTTGGCAAGATGTGGACTTGATTTAGTGAAATATACCATTGATAGACAATGCAAGAAGGCTAGATTTGCCTAACAGAATTATTTGTGAACTGTAGGTGTAGGTAAGGAAACTTAAATCGAATCTATAGGTCAACCTGAGCTTGTACATGTATATAAAAGCAGTATTTAAGTCCAAAAATTGACAGCCTCCAAAGGCAAAGGAATATGTTTGTTTGTTTGCAGTAGCCTATACTTTAATACCATTATCCTACAAGCTCTATTTGAGGCCATTAACTATTTTGTTTTTAAGAAATAAGGTTGGTTGAGTCTTGGCCAGAGAATTTGTTGTCATAATTAAATTTTACGTCTAAGTGTGTTAACTGTTTCTCGTTTTGTGCTAGAACACAACAGTTCGATACATATACCTGTATGATGGCTGTATCGTCATGAGGTGTGAATTGATCATAAAAAGGAGATGTTATTTCCTATTTACAAGTACAATGTACAAAGAAGCTTAATAAAGGAGGTCAAATGCCTTATACTTGTATGTTATCAGGTGTAAATTGACAATAAAAAGGATATGTTATTTGATATATACTGCTATAAAGTAGCTAAATAAAGGAGGCCAAATGTCCTAGCGCACTGTGTGGTGAATAAACAATATAGAAGGTACAGGAGGTCGGAGATAAGATAACTTACATGTCTGTAACCAGAGTTATAAAACGAGGATCAAAGCTCCAAAATAACTCATAGACTAGGGTTATAATAACTGCCTGGAGTGGAATAAGGAATAATCTGTCCTGGTATACCATAATGGTATAAGTTAGATAGATGAACAATGGATAAATCAAAATCTAATGAGATCGTGGAATTATTGAGGATATTATTATTGAATTCATATAAAATATGGATTCTTACAGTGTGCTCAAATAAATTAATGCGAAAAAATGAAGGACAGAGTTGGCATTCTTGGCACTACAACTATTGACATACAGCGGTATACAATTTGAAGTATTGGTGAATACGGTACTGCTGGGGTACCATATATAACTCCTAAATATGTTAGAATCCGGTCCTTCATCTATGTTCAATTCAGGTTTAAGATTTTGAATGGCTAATGCCTGGTGTAGCATTAAGTTCCTTCCATGTGTCAAAAGAGACAAGCTTTAGATCGTCCCATAGGATGTAGTGGTCGGAATGAAAGGATAGGTGTTCAGGCAATGACGATTTGTCCAGTACTCGATTGTGGACTGTTGCCGGGTTGGTGTTCCTTGATTTGCATTGACAGCGGCCGGCAACTGTCCTATATGTAATGTTATATCTATCGACTAGATAGCTCGGCCCAAGATAGAAAAGCATACCTGCAGACATACATTGAGCAATGTAGGTCACCATATTACACCTGACGAAGGACAAACATAATATTACCTGTAACCAGTAGGTTATGTGAGCTGGTCGTGTCGTAGGCCTGTATGTTGTCCTGACTTAGGTAAGCCTCTCAATAGACACGTCTTTGGCCATTACAAGGTAAGAACCCTTTCAGTCCACAGCATGAATGTAACTTTTGGAAAACTAACCATAGCATTAGCTGTGTCGATTACATAACGTATGCTTTTTTACATTGGAGAAACTATAGAAATATAGTATTTTATTTCATACTTGAAAATCAATATCATTTTTATAACACAGAGGAAGGTATATCCGTACTTACAATAATTTATTTTACACTGAGGCAGCTAGCACAATTTAAGGAATTTAAACAAACGGAAAAAACTTTGTTACAAGTGGAGTTGCGGGTGATCTCTATTATCCGTTGGACTGGCACACCTTGATATGTGTATCGTAGCAACGGGTAGGCTACACATATTACGGTGTATTACCCACTGACGTAGCAACGGATAGGCTAGCATTTAACCAAATTCCGCCAATCAATATGGGTGTCATGTGCTATGAAAGGGATAAGTTGAAAAAACTTAACCCACTACTTTCTGTCCTTCTGTTCATTCGTCGTAAATGTTGCCAAACTGATAACTTCAGAGAGTGGCTTTGCCCTCTGACTATATGGCAGTATGTTGGAGAGTTGCAATACTGCTTTTACTTAGCACTGGAGGAAAATTTATCTGCCAAGATTTTGGGAACGCTAGTGTCAATTTTTGTTGGAATACATCGCTGTCATATAAGTTAACTATCCTTAAGCACGGCTTAAACCACCAATCAATCAATCAATCACAGGGTGATTTCAAACTTGAGCTGAAGCTTCCTTCTGTTGAGACGGTGTACAATGATTGCATTTCACCAAACTGCACAACACAATATGGCCATTATTTGTGACCACGACAACTTGAGAGTAAATAACCGGATTAGCCACAAACAGAATATATAGGTTGCACATATTAGAACAACAGATGAGATTGCATTTTACCGAGCATTTAAAACCAAACACCATTGTCATCAAAACTGAACAGGAAAAGGTGATTCAATTATAAGGAGACCTGTAGCCACTCATTTTCATACATTTTGTATTGTTTGTTTTTTTAGGAAGATGGCGGCGAAAAACAAAGCTCCTTGGCCATGCCGTGATTACAATAAAAATGGATGTACTCGACCAAATTGCACACACACACATATCTGCTTTAAGTTCGTCGATCCAAGTAGTTTTTGTAATGCAGGTAAAGAATGTAAATTCAGTCATAACATCAATGATCAACAAGTAAAAAGCTGTTTGTTTAAATATGGATTTGACATAAATGTAAGACCAGCTGAATTAAGGAAAGTCTACTCTGATGCTTTGAAAAGAAGAAAAGGGTTATTGCCGAAACCAAACCAGAACCCAAATCCCTCTGCACCACTTCAAGGCCAACAACAAGGAATTGTGGACGAGATACATCGACTGACTGCCTTACTAAGTGTAAGCAATGCTCCCTTAGTTTGTCTTAATTTCAACCAGAGTCGCTGTACAAACCAGAAATGTAATTTGATTCATTTATGTCATGCTCACATTCAAAGAAGATGTCAACAAAGTTTCAAAAATTGTCCCTTGTCTCATGACATATTTCAACCAAGGATAAAGGAACTTCTTATGCTGGCAGGGTTTAATGTCAACCAAACTCCTAAAGGCTTGATGGAGGATTATCGAAATGCCCTCCAAGTACCACCCATAGTTGTTCAAGGAAGACAGCCTGGACCCTTTGAACAAGGGGGAGGGCATCCTTATTCTGGTAAACTCGCAAAGGCCGGCAAAAACGTAGCTGTGACTAAATCATATGTGGATTTAAGGGGCGAGAGTGTTAAAAATAAAACGAGAAGAGGCTCATCTTGTTCCCGAAAGACCCAATCCACATCAGGTAGTGGTTTAGATTCAGATTCTAGCACTTGTAATGATTCATCCGATGGCGAAAGTATTGAAGGACCAATAGCTAACACAGAGAAGAAGACGAAAAATAGGCGTGGACGCAAGAAGAAACAGAAACCAAAAGCTACAAGTGTACCTCAGAGTAAGACCAGTGAGCCTGCTGCTAAAGATAGAGGCGCCATTCCGAAATTAAAGGGGAAAGGCGTAGGTCCTTCACTGGTTGGCAAACCCGGTCCATTGCACGTCAGCCTGCTGGACCACGCCACTATTTGTGTGAACTTTTTAAAGGGACTTTGTAAGGACGAGAGTTGTTCGAACCACCACCAAAATATGCCTTATCTCTGGCAATACAAAATCCTACAGGACGGCTGGAAATGGAAAACTTTCAGCAAAGACAACGTTCAACTTTTAGAACAGAGTTTCTGCAATGTTTCAACAACGTCGTGTCCTCTTATGCTAGAGGGGTAAGTTGTTTAATGTGTATTCACTACTTCCAGTATAAAGGCATTTGTTTAGAAATGTTTATTTTGGGTATATTACATATTCATAATGTTTAATTGTACTTGTGTTACCGGTACTAACCAAAGTGTTGCAAAGAGCATCGGAAGTTGGGGTTGGGGTTTAAATATCGTTTGTATAAATTTATACCACTATGGTTAGTGCATCAATGATGAGATCTGCATGCATTCTATAGAATATATGCCTGTTTCATTTGAGTTTAACACCGTACTTACCTGTATTTCACTCATATGACGGCGGGCAAGCCAAATGGGTGGCGGAAATCTCCCTCACAAACGAAGGCTGGAGAGGACAATTACAGTACCGAATAAAATACATAACAACTGAATCCCCTTTATGTTGCTCTGGTTCCCTCGGAGTAGAAGGTAGAAGGGTGAACGTGTTAGCAAGAGCCACGCAATGTTGGTATAGTTATTAATATTCCCGTCTTGTCCACAAGCTTTAAAAATTTCCGCTTATGTTTTAGGCAAAAGTTTGATGTTGATTTTGACAACATGGCGGCGAGTACACCTGAGATGAACCTGCCCATCAGAAGATTGACTAGTGCTTCTAGCCTGGATAACTCCCCGAGCTTCCTTACAGAGTGGCGGTGGTTTTGGGAGAGTGACGAAGGCTGGATTGAATGTGGTAGTAAGGTTAGCCTCAGTATATTGCCTTTGTCAAATGGCAAGTTTTAAAAAGTGTTCTTAACGGCAATTATTGTTAAGATCAGAACAACCGTTGTATTTAGTCTCTTATGCAGAAGAATATTTATCTGTACCATATAAATATATATATTTTGGAAAGCTTGAATACTCAGAATTACAAAATGTGTAAATGTCAACAGAAAAAAATATAGACTGCATATTTCATTGTTTAAATCTGGAAGTGCAATAATGAAAATACTTAATCATTAAGTGGACGGAGTAGTTGGTCGTGAACTTGTAAACGCTGCCTCATGTTTAAAAAAAAATTATTACAACAATCCAGAGGACATTTTTGTCTATCCCAACCTGAAAAGTCTGATGAAAAAGTAAAATACAACTTTCAGAAAACATTTTTAAAAATTAAAGACGATCTTCGAAAATATGAGGCACCTTTTATTGGATCACATTGCACTCTTTAGAATGGTACAAATTTGAGGTGTCTAAATAACATGAATAGTTTTCTGGAAATGGAATCTGTAGTCTGCTTATAACCTAAGTGCCAGAAATACGCAGTTTTGAGGCTTGCATATATGATCATGGGAAAATTTAATTATAGGCTCAAATTTATCTGTTTGAAATTACAATTTCGTTCGGTTTAATTTTTTTCTCCCCAAAATATAGTTTGAATACATAACTTTTAATCATCGCAATAAACAAAATTCGGTTTATTTTGAGGCCAAGGGGTTCAGCAAGACCTTAGTTTAATAAGTATTCTATTTCAACTTGGATATTCACAAATGTTATTGTATAATTATAATCCATGTAAAGCACAAACAAAATCTAGCAAATGTACATGTTTTCATTTGAATTTTCACTTATCTGAATGTAAGTGATGTAAGATGTCAATCATATGTCATTATTTTGTAGAAGGCTATACATGTGAACAGATTTAATCACATAATGTGAATGCAGACCTGCCCACCCAGAGTATTCTGGACTGTTTAGTACACATAATTTATGTTAAATACAACAATACGCCATCAAAATACACCCGAAGGTAAATATTCTGCACTGTGGCATTACACAAAAATACACAAAATAGTCAGTCAAAATACTCATAAAAAAAAACAATTTTTTTACACAAACTTTCTTAAAATGGTTAAGAATGTCAGCCAATTACACTTCGAGCTAGCAATAGTCCAAGACAGGCACTACCTGGTAGTCGCCCATTCTAGTTTGGTACTACAGGCGAAGATCGGAAACAAACTTCCTTCAGGATCAATCATGCCCTAAATTTAGGGCATGATTGATCCTGAAGGAAGTTTGTTTCCGCTAAAGAAGTCAACTAAACAAAATGTACCTTTCTGGCCTATTTCATACATGTTCCTGTTAATGACCTTATCATTTTATAAAACTTAAAATTGATCCTGTTGCTTCTCGTTAGATGTTTGTAAACGTTAGGCTCCTAAAATACGTAGTAAGTACATCGCCAAGACACACGCTTTGTGGATTCCTGATATGTAAAGGTATACACATTTGGTATTAGGGGTGTCAAATCATTAATGTCCTGCATACAAATATCTCTTCCAAATTCATAAAGAACGTGTTAAGATAATCATTTACATGATATTACATACAAGAAATTTTATTTTACATCGAATATTGTTTACAAAGAACATAAGCACTGAAGTGAATTTATTTGGACAAGCAGAAGTTTAAAACAGCAACTTGAACAAATCTGAAAAACTGACGAAAGAAGACAAGGTAAATAAATTTAACATAATGAAATAAATCAAACATTTTAGATGTCGGTTTAACATTCATTACAATTTACAAGACAAAATCGTAGCTGCAGTGACACATATACTTAAAGACAATAGTTATGACAGTATGATAGGTTTAATAAGTTCGTCTTCTATTCGCTGGCGGCTGTTAGCTACTTTAATGGGCAAAGTCATTATTCCAGAGAAATTAAAAAGCAGATTTTAAACTATTTTAAAACTACTGTTTTTGAGAGCTGAGATTATGCTTAACAGCAGTGGTCAATAATGTCTACAAGATGGTATAACCGTTTTCACGCCTTGTGGTAAAAAACAGTATTTTGTAATTGCTGTAGGAAGGCAGTCTGAATAGCTGTATGCCCGACAACTTGGTAAATATCACAGATAGCGACTTGAAATTTGCTGTCTTTAAGATGATATAATCATTTTCAAAATAGCCCAAATAGCTGTTTACAAGACATCTTGGTAAAAATCACCGATATAGTATTATGAAATCTAATACATATAAAGTATTCAAGGCTGTATACAAAATGTTATAACAATTTTTATCCTGTGTCGTTTTAAAGGGTATTTTTAAATAACCGTCGTAAAGCAGTCCGAAGATTTGTATGCTCGATAACATGCCTAGTGCACAATGTATGCATTTCCATCATCAAATAACAATTTTGACTTATTCCTCAAAGCTGGTGCAGAAATGGAATGTGATAGGAAAATAAGCTACACTTTTTATCAGCAAAATTTGCCCACGATGACATCAAGCCACGTGTACACAATGCTATACGCCCATCAATACGCGATAACACCAGGCCACCTGTACACAATGCTATACGCCGGTCAATACGTGATAACACCAGGCCATGTTCACAATGCTATACGCCCGCCAAGACACGATAACACCAGGCCACGTTTACACAATGCTATACGCCCAGCAATATACGATAACACCAGGCTATGTTCACACAATGCTCTCCCCCATCAATATACGATAACACCAGGCCATGTTCACACAATGCTATACGCCCGCTAATATACGATAACACCAGAACACTCTCAAACAATGCTCTACGCCCGTCACTATACATAACACCGGTCCACCTTCACACAATGATCTACCCCCATCAATATACAATAGCACCAGTCCACGTTCACACAATGCTATACGCCTGGCAATATACGATAACACCAGGCCACGTTCACACAATGCTATACGCCCGTCAATATACGACAACACCAGGCTATGTTCACACAATGCTATACTCCCGGCAATATAAGATAACACCAGGCCACGTTCACACAATGCTATACGCCCGTCAATATACAAAAACGCCAGGCTATGTTCACACAATGCTCTACGCCGGTCAATATACGATAACACCAGTCCACGTTCACACAATGCTATACGCCCGGCAATATACGATAACACCAGGCCACGTTCACACAATGCTTTACGCCCGTCAATATACGATAGCACCAGTCCACGTTCACACAAGGCTATACGCCCATCAATATACAATAACACCAGGCCATGTTCACACAATGCTCTACGCCCGACGATATACCATAACACCAGTCCACCTCACACAATGCTATACATCCGTCAATATACGATTACACCAGTCCACGCTCACACAATGCTATACCCTTGTCAATATACGATAACACCAGACCATGTTCACGCAATGCTCTATGCCCGTCGATATACGATAACACCAGGCCACGTCCACACAATGCTATACGCCCGTCATTATACGATAACACCAAGCCACGTTCACACAATTCTATACGCCCACCAATATACGATAACACCAGGCCATGTTCACACAATGCTCTATGCACCAGTCCACGCTCACACAATGTGATGTGCCCGCCTGGCCCACTAGGTTAGCGCGCTCAGCAGCTCGGAAGAATGTTAGTATAATAACCAAGTCTTTTTTTTAGGTTGCAGATGACAAATGTGCAAATAACCATATCCAGATAAAACTAGAAAAAGCTTATCAAGGAGACTCTTCTTCAAATATCACCGTCAAGATGAACGATTTTAAGTACAGCATTGACTTTTCTAAGATGCTGCAGAAGAACCGAGAGTCCGGCACGGAACGACGGTTAAGACGTCGTCCTAAATATTTCTCTCCAGATGACAAGATAAGAGTTCTAAGGTTCGTCAAGAAAATATTTAGAAAGAATGAAGTGAAAGTGGTTATCTGAATTAAGCAGTAAAAAGGCTAAGATGAAAATTATACCGAAGTTTCTTTAATGGTATTGTAAACCTTACTTGTTGGTTAGAATACAGTGATGTGAACATTTATGTAGTAATGAAGACTGTTTTCCTGATACAAAAAAAGAAGGTTAGGAAAAAGGCTAAATGAAAGAAATGGTTAAGTTTATTTTGATGAGAGTATCATGAACTTATCATGGAAAACATTTTTTTTTTTAGCGCTGAAGCAAAGTTAGGTGTTGAAGAGAGTTTACCGTCACCAGTCCCACAACACGTCGCTTTACCCATGTCTTGGATACCGATGCCAGGCGACCGAGAGGCGATGTTGGTTGACGTCCCGAAAGATAGTATGGACTTCAGGGACATTACACTGAGATTTCAACTTACCCTTCCCAACTCATCCATCATTCTGCTCAAACGAATTCAGAATCCGACTTTGTGGATGGCCATGAACTTGTAAGTACTTCAACAATGAGAGAACTGATAGAATGAGAATGAGCTATTTCTATGTACTCTTTCTGATTGGAGGAAACATTTCATTTGTGATATCACGACAATAGGATTTTTTTCATACAACATGAACTTCGTTTTGATGCGTTCGAATTCTAGTAATTTCTCAACCGACTAACTTGTATACTAGTTTACATACATACATTCATTCATTCATTCATTCGTTCACTCATTCATTCATTCATTCATTCATTCATTTGTCTATTCATTCATTCATTTGTTGATTCATTCATTCGTTTATTAAGTCAATCATTCATTCATTCGTTCATTTATCTATTTTTATTAGGAAGAAGAGTAAGATGGAACGTGAACATGGGGAGGGAAAAGTCGCTGAAATGAATTTGTTTCACGGAACCAAACCAGATGCTGTCAATCCGATTTGCGAACACAATTTTGACTGGCGTCTTTATGGCTCAGCTACAGGCACTCGCTTTGGGAAGGGTGTTTATTTCGCTCTCCAGTCTGCCAAAGCGGACCAGTATGCGAGCCAAGACGAGAACGGTCTATGCTTCATGTTCTCAGCCCGAGTTCTTCTGGGGAGGTATACACAGGGCAATAAATCAATGAGACGGCCCCCACCAATAGACCCTGCACAACCCAACAAGTTGTTTGACTCGTGCACGGACGACCCACACCATCCCAGCGTATTCGTTCTATTTGACAAGGATCAGTTCTATCCAGAGTTTATCATTTGTTACAAGAAATGATCTTTCCAGACGGTCATTTGTTACAAGAAGTGAACTTTCCGGATGGTCATTTGTTACAAGAAGTGATCTTTCTGCACTGTCATTTGTTACAAGAAGTGATCTTTCCGGACTGTCATTTGTTACAAGAAGTGATCTTTCCGGACTGTCATTTGTTACAAGAAGTGATCTTTCCGACTGTCATTTGTTACAAGAAGTGAACTTTCCGGACGGTCATTTCTTACAAGAAGTGAACTTTCCGGACGGTCATTTGTTACAAGAAGTGAACTTTCGGACGGTCATTTGTCACAATAGGTGAACTTTCCGGACGGTCATTTGCTACAAGAAGTGATCTTTCCGGACTGTCATTTGCTACAAGAAGTGATCTTTCCGGACTGTCATTTATTACAAGAAGTGATTTTTCCCGATGGTCATTTGTTACAAGAAGTGAACTATCCGGACGGTCATTTGACACAATAAGTGATGTGTTTAGCATTTTCTAATTAAAGATCAATCTATATTTTGTGTTAAATTATAAAAAAGATCATCCTTCATTTTCTGGTCTGTTTAAAGAGGACATAATTCTCGATATCAATAGATATGAAACTATTTGGTACAGTCAAGCTATCAATAGTAAACATGTAATTTAACAGTCTCTCTTATGTTCAAATTGCTTCGTTAAATAAGTCCGGGCCATTTGGAGTTACAAATATGTCGGTTCATTTTGTGGGGTTTGTTATTTCCGATCCATCATTCACAATAAGAATTATTCTTTATTATAATGGTGATTTTATGAATTTATGCATCTGGATTTTCTCTTTGTTGTATAAAGTATAAAGTTTATAGGCAGCGATCCTTCTAGAATTAATAATTTGCGATCCTTCAATAATTTGATTTCTAAGAGGGATCTATCTGGAGTTTTCTAGTTATCTAGAAGGTGATCCTTCTAGACTCGCAAATCATTGATCAATTTAGAATTTGTCACATAATACATGAATTGATCCTTCTAGCCGGTTGTTTGTAGCATGAATTGATCCTTCTAGTGGGTTATTTGTAACATGTAGTGATCCTTCTCCGGGTTGTTTGTAACTTAAAGTGATCCTTCTCGCCGTTTATTTGTCACTGACGTGATCCCTCTAGTGGGTTATTTGTAACATGAAGTGATCCCTCTAGTGGGTTATTTGTAACATGAAGTGATCCCTCTAGCGGTTTATTTGTAACTTGAAGTGATCTTTCTAGTGGGTTATTTGTAACTTGAAGTGATCCCTCTAGTGGGTTATTTGTAACATGAAGTGATCCTTCTAGTGGGTTATTTATAACATGAAGTGATCCCTCTAGTGGGTTATTTGTAACATGAAGTGATCCTTCTAGCGGTTTATTTGTAACTTGAAGTGATCCTTCTAGCTGGTTATTTGTAACATGAAGTGATCCTTCTAGCGGGTTATTTGTAACATGAAGTGATCCTTCTAGCGAGTTATTTGTAACATGAGGTGATCCCTCTAGTGGGTTATTTGTAACATGAAGTGATCCTTCCAGCGGTTTATTTGTAACTTGAAGTGATCTTTCTAGCTGGTTATTTGTCACATGAAGTGATCCTTCTAGCGGGTTATTGTCACATGAGGTGATCCTTCTAGCCGGTTGTTTGTAACATGAGGTGATCTTTTTAGCTGGTTATTACTAGAATGTATGATATGTTGCAAAAAGTGTTCCCTCTAGGGTTTATCATGTAAAAACAAGAGCTACATTTAGGGTTTATCATATGTAAAAACAAGCGATCCCTCTAGGGTTTATCATACGTAAAAACAAAAGCTACCTTTAGAGTTTATCGTATGTAAAAACAAGAGCTACCTTGTGGGTTTATCATATGTAAAAACAAGAGCTCCCTTTAGGGTTTATCATATGTAAAAACAAGCGCTCCCTTTAAAATCTAGGATTTGCATAAATTTTAAAAAATGATCCTTTTTTACCCTATGTTACCAGTTGTCGTGTGGTATTTCTTCGGTTGATCATATATTACAAGGCGTCGATATTGTCCATTCTATGATTGACCCTATGTTACCAGTCGTGGTGTGGTATTTCTTCGGTTGATCATATATTACAAGGCGTTGATGGTGTCCATTCTACGATAGACCCTATGTTACCAGTCGTTGTGTGGTATTTCTTCGGTTGATCATATATTACAAGGCGTCGATGGTGTCCCTTCTATGATTAAGCATATCTTCCCAGAAATAATGCTCCTCAAATTCGTAATGTCATATTTCTTGTCTTTGTAATTTGTTTTAAGAAGTATTCATTGTAGTGTTGTTGTTTGGTTTTTTTTTTTTACAAGAATAGAATAATCCGATGACAGTGTGGTGAGGTTGAAATAATGGACATTTTCGAGCTTTTGGTCACAAGAAATAAAAGGCTTATATTTTTTAATTAATATTGTCCACACAAAAACTATTCATAGTGTAAGCTATGAAATATTCTAACCTCAAGTTCTAAATTTACTGAACATTTTTTTTTTTTACAAAATAACGGACTTTGTCATTTTTGTAACTGTAACGGTCAGATTTCATATTTGATAGTACACAAATGTACATCATCACGCCTATGCTATTAAAACAGTTTTTCATTGTGATGTACAATCTGAAAATAGGGTAAACAAAGGTATATCATTACGCCTTTGCTATTTAAACAGTTAAACTATCATAAATTATATTGTGTTAAGTATTTGAAGGAAATGTGTATTGTTATTCCAACGGTATCATGTATACATTTATATAAATTATTGATTGGTTTTGCAGTGAATATTTAAAGAGAACGATTCGTTCTTTTGTATTGTAAATGTAAATACAATGCAGATATATATTTTAGTGGGACCATGTTATTCCGGATATGTCTTACAATGCCCACGATTGCTCAAATGTTATATGTAATTCCGGACATGTATGCGTCTTACTATACCCACTTTGGTTATAGAAACCATAACAGGAGTCAGTTTTTGCTCAAGGATAACAACCTCGTCATTGTGCTTGTCCCAAGAATGAAATTTTACAACCCTATGAAAAAGTGTGACCTCTAGCCTACCACAGATAAAGAACCCTCTGGCTATGGGCAGTTCGGTTGAAGATTAGCAATGATGTCTTTACTTAAGACTGGAGGAAGATAACTGGTATCAAAACACTTCACATTTTATGGTTGTGGTAGTGTCAATTATTGTTGGAAAACACCGCCATCATATAAATGAAACAGCATTGAGCATGGAGTAGAACACCAATCAGTCAGTCACAGATAAAGGATTTGGTTAGCATTCAATAGTTGTTCTAAACGCCAGGATTATAACACTGGGTAACATGACGCATTGCTATGTAGCCAATCTAGCCAATTATCTTAGTTTTGAGCAATTTCGATTATCTTGATTAAAGGAAGTGCTTTACATATCGTTGAAATTGAGTTGCGAACCCTTGTTGTGTTGAAAAATAAACGATGTGTCTAATATATAGGCAACTATACAGTTCTTATTCTGAATTGAACTGGTTGGTGTACATGGTAGTAGACTGTATGATTAAATCTACCTGTAAAGGATTCAGAGGCATCAAGACTGTTTGAAATGACAGGTAGTAAAAAGAGTGAACTTTGAGCTATCAACAAATTAATGGTTTTTGAGAAAAAGTTTAGTTGGGAGTATAAGCTGAAAACCAAGAGATCATGATTGTAAAGTAAAATATGAACTAAAGTTTATGACTGTCTAGAACTGGTTATAAGCAAGTTTGTAGTTATAACAATATGATTGTTGGTAGTTGTCTAGAAACATATTACTCAGACCTATGGTTTGTATAAACAAATGAACTGCGTTGAATGGTTCCCAGAAGAGGAAACATATAGGTGTGTTCCCTTGTCATGAGTAAGTGAAAGAAAGGTACATGTATTGTAAAGCGAAGGCAACAATATTCAAGGTAAGCTTCTATGCTGAGCTTAGGTCTTCAGTTATTATTGGTAACCCTAAGCCCGATAGATAATGGGTTTTTTTTTTTTTTTTGTTGAGGTAATTTTATTGAGTTCTCAAATTTTTTTCTTACAGGGCTTGCTTGGTGTCAAGTTTTTTTATTTAAGTAATTATAACCTTTTCATCATCCATGTTATGGTCTTTTGTGATCCTATAAATAATAAGTAACTTGTTTGCTTTGTAATTATTGATGTGAAGTGTTTTATTGAAGTAATTACGACCTTTTATCATCCATGTTATGGTGTTTTGTGTAGCTTGGTAACTTGGTTGCTTTGTAATTATTGATGTGAAGTGTTTTTATTGAAGTAATTACGACCTTTTACCATCCATGTTATGGTGTTTTGTGTAGCTTTAATATGTATTAATTAGTGTCTTGATTACTTTGTAATTATTGATAACGACCTTTTACCATCCATGTTATGGTGTTTTGTGTAGCTTTAATATATAATTAGTAACTGGATTACTTTGTAATGATTGATGTGAAGTGATTTTATTGACGTACTTACAGCCTCTTATTATCCAGGTTGCGGTGTTTTGTGTAGCTTTGATTACCAGTAACCTATTTAGGTGGTAATTTTGATGTGTTTTGTTATCAGCGGATATTCATAAGCTTTGGTATATGATAATTAAATACTTTCTGATCAGATCGTTTTACTGGGACTCGTTCAGTTTCAATCATTAATATCGAATGCTTATTTTTTGTATAACTTGGGTTCTGCGATCTTTTATTTAAATATATTTTAACTGAATATTTTGTTGCTTTTTTGAAACTGATATACCTTTTTTATTATCTACTTTAATTAATTTTATTTTTCATATATTTGTTAAATTTTTGCATATTATATTTGTTCAGTTCTTTTTTTTTTTTTTTTTTTCCTCTTCTGATTCTTTTGAATTTATTTTATTTAAAAATGACTACTAATCCTGCTTCGATATTACCCTGGCAGGAGCGAGTTCCCTTGTGAACTTTCTGTATTGAGAGAGTAACAGGAAATGAACAATCCGTTGTCAAACAAGGAAAATAGTGAACTCCCAATGAAACAAATATTTTGTAAGCTTAAAGTCATGAAAATATATTGGATATATCTTTTTTTTAAATTAGTTTGTTACTTAATATAAAATGAGCTTAGAATTGTAAGTGTATTTTCAAAACGTTCTCCATTTTAATGAAATCGGAAGAATACAAAGTTTGCAAATCTTTCAGGATTAACTATATTTAGTGTTTACATCGAGCTAAAGGGAGTTTTCTGATTGGCTGTTGTGTTAAAATGCCAAATATTTAACCCGACGTATTTTTCAATTCATTTTTTTAGGCTTAATCCCAAGTAATAAATGAAATGCATCTGTTATATTCGCTTTAATAAAGTTATGTGTTCTATGAACTGCAACATGCTTATACATCTCACTAACTCCTGACTTATATTACTAAGTAGAAAGGGTCGGGATAATCAGTGTTAACAAGTAACCTAATGTGTATCATAGTGTCTTGTGAACCGACCCTGTCGAGGCTGTGGAAGATATCAATGTATCACTCACAATCCATACCACTTTATCAATCTTCAGACATTGTAGACATTGGATTTCCACATTTTCAGGTTTCTATGCTAGGAGAGAGGGTAGTGAACATTTGATAAATTCGCCATAATTTGTTGGGTAACAGTTGAAGTTGTAAAACTTCACATAATAATTGAATTGTGGAATGGTGGCGTCAGACAGTATGATTTGAACAGGTCATATTAAAAACCTTCTATTATTTTGTTTAATTAAGACTTTACATTGGACTTCAGGTTATTTCACTTATACGATGGTGTGCCAGCATGAGATCAATAAATGGATACATTTTAATTTTGGGTAAATTAAGCTTCGATCCATGGCTGGGTGTATAGACATAGAACTTGACCTAACTTTTCGAAAATATTTATACACGCTCTTATGTGAGAGTCATAAAAAAAAGGAATAAAAGTATTTATTGATCTGTACAGTCGAGTCATTTCATTAAAAAAATAAATCCAACAAAACCGAAACCAAACTATAAACATTTTTGCCTAAATATGTCATGTTTTATAATAACAGATGAATCCCAAACACGTGCACGTGTCGCTGTTTACAACAAATTGTGACATCCATCCACGCTGTGATGCGATGAGTATCACTGCGCGCTGAAAGCTGGTTTCCGAAATATCGGAAACCAGGCAAGATAGCTCGGTAATACCTTAGACTTGGAATCTCCGTAGGTAGGTCCATGAATAATGTTTAGAATGTAGTATCAACTATAATTAAAGTATATATTTTCGCCTCCTCATATTAGAGAGGTTCAGGCCAGTTGGAAGGTATGCTAACATTTTTTATTTGTTGGCCGTACTCTGGTAAAACTGTTATGGGTTAATAAACAGCTTTTTCATCTCCTCAAGTAAGAAACAAAACGTATAGCAATAACTTAAAACGAAATGCATTGTGACAAATAAAAAAGTAAAATCACATCTAGTTAAATGATTTGTTTTTTGTGTGTGTGTGTTTGTTTTGTTTTTTTTTTTTGTGTACACTATCGATTATAGCACATTTTTGTTGGCGTTAACTGGTTTTATGAATATTTTAACTTTGTGCATGCAAATTAAAAATGATAAATGGAAATGATTGAAACAATAAAGCTGATTTAGGGAAAAGCGCGCACAATGGCATTATGATACGTTTAAAGTGTCGATAAAAGTCGATTTAAAAATAAAGTGAAAACTATGACGTGAGATAAGTTGGTCTGTAGTTCGTAGTCTGTAGTTCGATATTCGACAGGGAGCAGTAATTATTTTCGTGTATAACAGACTGGACTGTTATTCGATTAATAATAGAGCTAGGATGACCAAACTTGGTGGGCATATACAACGACCAAAGCCCTATCACATGACACCCTTAAATCTTTCATCCACTGCTAGGGGGCGCTGTTTGAAGAACAGACTCGAATTACAGACTGGACTGTTATTCGATTAATAATAGAGTTAGGATGACCAAACTTTGTGGGCATATACTACGACCAAAGCCCTATCATACGACGCCCTTAAATCTTTCATCCACCTCTAGGGGGCGCTGTTTGAATAACATACTCGAATAACAGACTGGACTGTAATTCAATTAATAATAGAGTTAGGATGACCAAACTTGGTGGGCATATACTACGACCAAAGCCCTATAACATGACACCACCTAATCTTTCATCCACCGCTAGGGGGCGCTGTTTGAATAACAGACTCGAATAACAGACTGGAATGTTATTGGATAAATAATAGAGCTATGATGACCAAACTTGGTGGGCATATAGTACGACCAAAGACCTATCACATGACACCCTTAAATCTTTCATCCACCTCTAGGGGGCGCTGTTTGAATAACAGACTCGAATAACAGAGCATATACTACGACCAAAGCCCTATCACATGACACCCTTAAATCTTTCATCCACGGCTAGGGGGCGCTGTTTGAATAACAGACTCGAATAACGCCGGACTGTTATTCGATTAATAATACAGCTAGGATGACCAAACTTGGTGGGCATATATAACGGCCAAAGCCCTATCACATGACACCCTTTAATCTTTCATCCACCGCTAGGGGGTGCTGTTTGAATAACAGTCTCGAATAACAGACTGAACTGTTATTCGATTAATAATAGAGTTAGGATGACCAAACTTGGTGGGCATATAGTACGACCAAAGACCTATTACATGACACCCTTAAATCTTTCATCCACCGCTAGGGGGCGCTGTTTGAATAACAGATTGGACTGGTATTCGATAAATAATACGGCTAGGATTTTCAAGCTGCTTATTACAGAGAAGACCTAAAAGGATCTGATATGATTCTAAAAATTGTAAAGGATAAGTTAAAAGTCCTATAGTATAAATTAAAAATTATAATCCTATAGGATTTC
>JARFOD010088026.1:14238-33581 GCA_031763545.1 Mopalia muscosa | reverse complement strand
TCGGGTTTAGCACACGTATGTCGGTGTGCCAACCCACTGTACGGGTAAAGGAAAGAACCCTGGAAGCCACGGAAACAAACGAAGACAAGACTGGCCAATCATAAGTGTGCCAACCCAATGTACGGGTAAAGGAAAGAACCCTGGAAGCCACGGAAACAAACGAAGACAAGACTGGCCAATCATAAGACAGCTCTGAATAATCTCGGCTCCGAGTAGCGGTCATTCAATATCAGAGAGAAGTATTTGGTACCACCTAACCGTACATGTTGACTAATATAAATCATCAGTTAAATACTGTATTTGAGAAGATCTAAATAACAATGAGTTGAATGATAATACTTACACCACCTCTGCAGTTCTGTAATCAGATAAACATGCTTTTAGTTATCAAATAGTTGAATTGCTTGCTTGGCAATGATATAAAGTCCCATTAATGTGATAAATAATAGAGAAAAATATGAATACAGAAAAAATTGAAATCATTACAGGAAAGCAAAATTCTTTACAATAAAAATATCTATATATCTCGATTAAGAAACATGTCTCAGGGAGTTAATCTAGAACATAATGTGATTCATCAGCTTTAATTAATTGACATATAATTATGTACCAGTGTGATTAATTTTTTAAATGTATATCTTTTTCTATATATGAGTAGTCATTTTTATGAAATATCTTTTTCTTAGTCCTTCGATCACCAGCGCATTTTTAAAATGATGACATGTATTTCCAAACATTGCTTATGTATAGGAATCTGTTTAGGAAGACAATCACAGTGAAATAGAGATAGAATACGATGAAGTTATTTTTGCTTAGTTATATAATAATCTGCTCAAAGTATTGGCGTGTTATCCCAGAATGGAAACTTCTGACATAGCGTACAGCTTATAAAACTCAAGTCTTGTGTCCAAGATTAACGTACGCTTGTAGTTGACTGACCACGATAATTTATGACGCCCCACCATACTCTTCGTCATTGGAGGACCAGTTAATAGTTTTCTTTTTATAAAACTAAAACTATTGAACGATGTTATAATTTCTATATTGTATCCTTCCCTTCGTGATAGTATACTTTAATTCAAATAAACCGTGTGTATGTATGTTAAGGCGGTCATCGTAAAGGTAATACAGCGGCTATTGTAATATGATATATTAAAAAATGCAGCTTCATAGGTTCACTAAGGAGGAGAGTCCAAAACTCCGTATCATTTATTGGCCTTTATACCCTGAGATATGTTTCAATGGTTGGATGTAATAAAGTCTTGAAGGTGGATAAGTAATGCTTTTACATACCCTCGGATGAACCTGAAACAAAAGAATAACAATCGTCAAAAATGGTGTGAATTATTTGGATATGTGATAAAAATTAAAACCGTTTTAAGGCAACTAATTACTTTTACACACGATAAAAATAAATAATTGGAATGGGAATAATTAATATAAAGTCAGTGTTTTTTTTATATTCTTATGTAAAGCACGTCTTGTTTATTACGTTCTTATAGAAACATCTTCGAACAGTCACAATTAAGAACTGTTTGAGGCTTACCAACATAGTATAGAAAAAAAACCCAATAAGAACTCTAGAAGGAGCTATCCAAAGAAAACTTACCAGGCACATCTGTGTCCGCGTCAAAAGTAGCAGAAATAAATGATAAATGAAAATAAGCATTAGACGAAAGACTTTTTTCAATACAATTCAGCATTGGTATTAGTAAGAAAGTTTCGACTGTGTAGGATTGATGGATAGACAAGAGTTGAATTTGCTGGAGAGTTTTTCCACCTGACACGTTTATAGGCTATTTATCTAGTAGTAAAAACATCTCTCAGCTTCTCGTTGACAGAACATATGTTTCTCGCGTCTAACTCTCTGTGTGGTTAAGAAGGCAGTCAGTGCGTGGTGCGAGAGAAACAAACGACCTGTAATGTATATCCCCATGAACACAGTTGAGACACACTTCAAACAAACGTGTCACACAGCAGTCTCTCTTCTAAGAAAGGGTGATTCCCTTGGTAAGAAAAAAAAAAGCCATCCGTTTTGAAGTCAAATAGTAATTATACGTTCTGTAGATAGGCAAAAGGAGCCACGCTCGTTCAGTGATAACTGTACAATTATACATAATTAACACGGTAACATAGATGCTGGAGTTCATTGTTCTCAACACACACACCGAATTTCACCTCTAATTAAGTACAATTTGGCTTATATAACATTCTACCAAAAATATCCACAAATGAAGGCCCCATAAAAACGCATACAAAATGTACGGAGTTCCACGAAATTAAATTAAACCATCAGACGTATATTTGAAAGGTTCCAATAAAACACATCAAAGTAAATAAAACATGATATCCATTTCACAGAAATGAGATCAGAAATACTCAGGACGCACATTTTATGGAAAACTGCCAAATTTCACAGGTTCTGGCCTTCATAAGTGTCAGCTGATAGGCCATATCTAGATCAACCACTGAGACAGAAGTAATCAGTCGGACGAGATGTAGATACATGTGTCTCAAACTGTCTTACTTTATTTCCTCGCGTAAGAGATAACTTCCATTAGGTATGGACATGTATTGGGGAGCCAGTAACACAGTTTAATATTACAGATAGATATGCTGGAAACCGAGCCATACCATGCATTTTGTGAGATATAAATCAAATACGTCTTTAGGTATAATTGTTCCAATTAAAGGAACATTCTTTATATTTGTTTTCATATCTTGTTTTACTTACCATCTGTCATCATTGAAGAGGATCCAAAACAAACCACAGTAGAATAAAGAAATATAAAAATAGAATTGTATCAACGATTAGTACCAATATTCATTTATTTAAGTATATATATCTGATATTTATCTTTTATTTACCTGACACAAACAACTGATATTTAAAGTAGCATTTGTGGCTTCACATTTAATCTACATCAGCATGAGTAACAATTTAAACAAGGCCATATTGATCCTCCCTCATACTTCATTATAACCTTAATCATTATCATATTGTCAAATGTGTGTAGCTTTTTATATTTAGTTTCGATTTAATGTACAAAGAGTAAAATCCGTTCAGCTTTTTAATTTAACTGGAAAGACAGAAAGATAGAGTTGAGCTTTAATTCAAAAGGAAAAGGCATGCAATTGTCCCAAAGCAAAGATAATTAAAGGTGAAAATAGAAGTCTCCGACTAACACTTGTCAAGAAAGTAAACAACAGTCATTCACACAGTGTTCATGAGATTAACACTGAATACTAAAAATGCATTATTTTTGGTTGAAAATACACATAAGAACACAATGAAGCAAGTAGTTATACACCGTATATAATGTGTTACAATAGCGCACAAAACCGAAAGTGTTTGCTATAAAAGTATTCATGCAGCTACGTCGATTAGAGACACAAAAATCTATGTGCGACAACAACTTACCCTAAGGCCCTGGAAATACAACGAAGATGAAAAACGAAAATAAATGTGTTATTTAGGAAAGTTCTGTCATTAAAAACAGACGTTACATCAGAAAAGATGGTCACACAGAAAATGTTAAACAAATGTGATCACCACGGATTTAACTTCATGTCCCCTTCTTGTGTATGTTAAATACAATAAACCGAAAAGCATGCAGTATTGAAATTGGGGGAAATGTTGGAAGTATCTGTTTTATTTTAATATCTTAAATTGGCTTCATGAGATGGTATTTTGTTTACGGAAATTTAGCGGTTTCTGTTTACGCTATTATTAAAGGGACGCCTGTAGCTTACATTTGCACTTAATGAACATACACAAATACAAGGAACATTTTGGACAAATTTTACCAATTCTAATAATGAATATAATATATTTATGAATTAAATTAATGAATACCTTTTTCACAATTATATTTTCTTCCCAATAAATTTACAGCTATATTTTTTTAGATTGATTGAATGTGTAAAGTTATCTTTTATTAATTATTGGCAATCGAATGTGGTATTTATCTTGGATACAGTTGTCCAAACTACTCATGTAAGCAGCAGGATAGATGTCATATTTGGGGATTGTGGGTATTTAAACTCTACTAAAGGATCAGTCACACAAATGGACCTTGAGGAGAAGAAAAGCAAATAGAATTGATACATAATAATATACTGGACTACATCGCACCCGGCACTACATCTCACCTAGCTACAGTCTACACACGGCATTTATTTACATCCCATATAGCCCCTTTCGACAACCGGCCGTATTTCCCAACTGACCACAGTGACAACACCAGGCACACGTTCCACCCAGAACTACACCCCTCTTAGCTAAAGTCTTTACACCCATACTACATCCCACTTAACCACAGTGACAACACCCAACACACGTTCCACTCTGAACAACACCCAACTAAGCCACAATGACGACACCCGGCACACGTTGCACCCAGAACTACACCCAACTTAGCCACAGTGACGACACCCGGCACACGTTCCACCCAGAACTACACCCACCTTAGTCTCAGTGAGGACACCCGGCACACGTTCCACCCAGAACTACATCTCACTTAGCCAAAGTCTAGACACCCATACTGCATCGTATTTTAGCCATCGTGACAGCACCGACATTAAAGCCCATCTACTCACATTAATGACACCCGACAGTGTAATCCACCCAGCCACTATGACGACACCCGGCCTTACACCCACCTATCAACAGGTGCGACACCCATTTCTTCAACCCACCTATCCATCCACCTGGCTCGAGACATACGGGACTACACCACAAATATCCACAGTGGCGACACCCGGCTCTTCATCCCACCTAGCCACAGTAGCGACACCCGGCTCTTCATCCCAACTAGCCACAGTGGCGATACCCGGCTCTTCATCCCAACTAGCCACAGTGGCGACACCCGGCTTTTCGTCCCAACTAGCCACAGTGGCGACACCCGGTTCTTCATCCCAACTAGCCACAGTGCGATACCCGGACACCGAAAAAATCATTTGATCCCTTACTCCTGGTGAGCGTCACGCCAGGTGTGCGTGAGTTTCGAGTAATGACATTACGGAATCAAAGTCACTGACGAATGTTTGGCATTGCCACTTTCTCACAAGGTGGGGCAATCTCACTATACTTTAGCTCTGTAGGTAACCTGTTTGCCGACAATATCGTTTTAAAAGCGTTGTTTTTGGAGACAAAAAAATAACGGTGAAGACTACTGGAAAACAAAACTCTTCAGGTTCATTTATGTTTCTTTAATTATGTTAATATGTTTTCTTTGATCGCCTACGTTAAAAATCGCAGATAGGCCCTAAGGTAAAGAGATGTCGGTCTGTTGTCGCTACGTTATAACGCGATACCCCAGCCTAACAATTGTGACACACCAGACACACAGTAACACGATCACGTATACCTGTAAATTAAAAACATTGGTAACTAGAGAAACTATCCAGAAGAGAAGGGAGAATTTATAACAATATACAGGTCTATACGTGTAACAGTATACGGGTAACATATACTTCTGCTACCAATGGGATGTGCTCTTCTCTTAAATTAAACAAACACTAATTTACTGATATTACAGACACGGGGATCCGTAATTTAACCAATTAGTATTGGCAAACACTAACAGTACATGGTTTGTGAAATATAATAATGTTAGCATTACTTGGAATAATGAGAACTTTGAACAATGACATGTGGATAATTAATTATTAGGAATAATGACGCGAATGTGAAAATTTACACAGCTATTTGCCATCAAAATTATGTTGATTGACAGCTGTCAATCCAAAGTCAAGAAAAAACAAGAACAATGTTTATAAAACTAAACAAAAGCATCATAACATGTGTTATTTTAAGAATGTGATGACTGTAGTGTGTGGACATATTCAGACAAAGAATAGGACGTAACCCACCTTAGTTGAACGAAGCAGTTTGCCGCAGCTCTTGTAGCAGCAAAACTCAGCTAGTACTTTTTTCCGTGGTTCTGTTCGTTCTTTTATCCGTAAAATTTTGTTTGTTGGCTTTGTTTATCTTGCATTCAATAATTAATGGTCCGTTGTAAATAACCCAATAATTCAATTACACCCATCCGCGATTATATCTGAATCCTGCCTTCGCATGTAACGATGTGATATTTAACGCTTAAGCAGTTCAATAATAGACACAAAACATGGAGTTGCGCGAATTTTATCATACAGCGATGAAACACATTACCGTAATCGAGTCCTTTGAGAAACATTATTTTTTGCAGTGCTGCTTAACACAGCAAAACGGGTCATAAAATAAAATTAGAATAGTCAAAAAAAGCAAACAACTTACCACGTTGTGCTATCCGAGTGAAAGCAAAGAACAGAAATGGTAACCTTTATTAAACTGGTCATACCGGTACATTACTATATCAAACTTTACTTATTAAATTGGACACGCCGGTACATCACTATATCAAACGTTACTTATTAAATTGGGCACACCGGCACATTACTATATCAAACTTTACTTATTAAACTGGTCATACCGGTACATTACTATATCAAACTTTACTTATTAAATTGGACACACCGGTACATCCCTATGTCAAACTTTACTTATTAAATTGGACACACCGGTACATCACTATATCAAACTGTACTTATTAAATTGGACACACCGGTACATCACTATATCAAACTTTACTTATTAAATTGGACACACCGGTACATCCCTATATCAAACTTTACTTATTAAATTGGACACACCGGTACATCACTATATCAAACTTTACTTATTAAATTGGACACACCGGTACATCACTATATCAAACTTTACGTATTAAATTGGACACACCGGTACATCACTATATCAAACTTTAATTAAATTAACACATATATTTGTATTTAACGTAAAGACACTTCTGCATGCTTTCTAGTATGGGCTGTTCAAAGAGTCTGGGCTCGATATCTGCTGGAGGATTGTATATTTTCTTTCGCTAACTTTTCAAAAATATTGAAAAACAAAGACGTTCATTGATATATGAATTTTTTTTACCAGCATTTTGATCCATAAATGCACCTTTCTTACAAACATGGCGTTTGGTGTGGTACAGCACCATTTGCCAAGAAGGGCTTCACGCTCCCGACACGTTAGTAGTCAATCAAATGTTACGTCTGGTTAAGAAGCTATCAAGACGTCGTTAACATGTGGTAGGCAGTAGTGCGATTGTTTCATGATATTACATGTGCCTGACTAGCCATTCCCTTTGAAGGATGAATCGTGTATTTAATTTAAAAGGCATCAAGAGACACCATCTTATTCCAAGTTCTCTGTCAAAACGTCCATAAACTTTTGATATAATCGTGATTGACGATAAGCACTGATAGATAAGTCGGTAAGGAACTTTAAACCGATCATTTAGTCCTACTTAGGCCATATACATTTTTCAGTTTTATTTCTGTTCGGAAATGGCCTAAACTTGTGAATAAAGCGATAGCCTTTACAGGAAAATAGAATTAGTTGGACAACTGGATCTACATGATATAGTGTTACCAATTAATACGTCAGAATGAATATTTGTCGCAGCTTACAACGAAATGACAAGGTTGTGCTTCAACCCCAGCGTGGCGCCCGAACGACTCCTACGACAACAGCACATGGCTCTTGGATTTCTATGGCATAATAACTATTGTTTAAATGAAATAATCCAGTGTCCTAAACTAATGTTAAGTAATGGCGCACATTATACTTAACATTAGTTTAGGACACTAGATTATTTCATTTTAACAACAATTAACTTAGAATTTCAAACGATAATAATATATGCCTCTACTGCTTTAAACACTTTTTGTTGTAGTTATTGTCCATATTAGGCCTGATCGATATACAAACACATAATAAGGGATTGAATAACTCGCCACGACAAACATTGTAGCGAGCGCACTTTGGAGAAATGAACGAACAGGACATATCACGACATTCTACAATTTTCGCCAAATGCTGTTGCGGTTGACTAAGATTTTTCGTCAACAACTACCGTTGAGCAAGATTTTCTCCACCATCGGTCACCAGGTTCTTTTATGTAGTTCTACGGTAGACTATTAATGTACTACGCGGTTGCGAAAATGACCTGTTGAAACATCGTTCTCTACGATAATAAACATCGTAATGTATACTATGGGCAGTTTACGAGGCGTTTAGCTTATAAGCGACTTAGAAAAGAGCATAACTCACCCCTCTTTTGTTTTCTAATGTCTGTATTAAATCTCTATGACTTGAGGCAACCCCTGAAAGTAAAGAAATACGAACTGAAAATCGGTTGACAAAACATACAACCCACAAATTGTGTACATATGTGACTAACATTCGTTGAGAAAACATATTAATTATTGTGTGCAGTGTCAACTAATATGGCGCATTAATACGGTTTAATTAAATATAATAAATTTTTAATTCTGCAAAGTGAAAGAAAATATTAGCTTCTATATTGCCCTTGTTTTGCTGAACACAATTTAGCATAACGTACCCAAGTTAATCCTTACACATTTCTATAATAGCCCAGGATCACTGATAAGTTTTCGTTGAGCAGTTTTCTATTTTTACACAGTACAAAGGGTATGTTATAATTAAATCAAACAGTTATGTTAATTTTAGAAACAGTTCACGCGATGAGCCCAAACATGTTTTTGTTTAATATAACTATTATTAAATGAATTAATAACCCTATTCAGTCTTTTAATCCCACAGTTACTTGTTCAAATAACATCAGCGAATGTTCAATACGACTCATTTATATCAGATGTATTTGTCTTTCTGTCAGTGACATACGCCTTTTGTTCAGGATAATTACGTAATGGATTTGCCAAATCATCGCAGAAAAGTATCAATACTGATTGCTAGGGAACGATGCTATAACACACGTTATTTGTGGCAGAAGTAAACAGAGTGATATTAGCACTAGAAGTACTGTTCCTAGGTAAATAATTTAATAATTTCGTATCAAATTTATCTTCCTTGGGCGACACAGCAGTTGAGTGTGGTCAATAATTCTCTAGACTGTTGACAACCATTCCCTGTCTTAAGAAGTTTTGACAACACGCAGAGTGTATAAAGCTTCTCGATAGATCAAGTGCAAAAGACTTTAAGTGAAAGATCCTTCAACGAATCCCTGAACATAACTTTCTTTTTCTTCTACGATTATTTTGTAAAATTGTTTTTTGTAGACCTTTTATTAACCAAGTATGTCAGTAGAGAATATATAGGGTTGTTTGTTGGGTGGCAAGTGCGAGAGGAGTGCCATGTTATAGGGGCATTTCTGGGCCTAGCCGCCTAGCCAGTGACGAGGCGCATATCTGCCTGTTGACCACTTTCCAGTGAGGTCGAAGAAAGAAAGAGTAACGGTCGAATCCACAGACCGCTTATACCAGAATAGGTGTAAAACGCTCTGTGAATACCTGTTTATTACATATAAATGGGGCATACAGTAATCGCACGTACCCAGAAAAGTTATCCAATTGAACACGACACTATTAGGATAAAAAAAATTGTACATGAAGTTACATCTGTTTTTAATTCCACATCCCAGCAATCGCGACAGAACTCAATAGAAACAAAACAAATTGACTAGGATACTATTAAATCGTGTTTTTGTCACAAGCAGATGTCTGATTCACACAATTTCCAGGTTCGTCCTCAGTGTTTATTAGCAGTGGTTTCCAGGAAGCTTTATTCTCGAAGTTGCTTAGAATGCAAAAAATGCTGTGACTTAATTCTAAGAACGAAACATTGTTTTCGACTCCTGCGCATTTACGAGACTCCAGTTATTTTAGTCATTATGTTTGCGGAGGTGAGGTCAACGTACTGGCTAATCCAATCAAAAGCAGGTAAACATCTGTTTTACACTTTGAACTCCATAGAAGGGAGTTTAAATGGATATACCCCCGTGTAGCCTTTCAAACTCCATTAAGCTAGGGGATGTTATGAATTCTCTTAATGTCTCTGCGGCCCGTTTCTACCTGTATTTATTGATATATTTCTAAAAATTAATCACATTGGCACAGGGATGTCGGTTTATTAAAACCGATGAATTATCTTACGTTCTACATAAACTCAGACTCCTAGTTTCTTGACTTAATCTTCGTGGATGAAGTCATCAACTCTAAATGACAGTTATTGGGGATTTGGATTTAAAACAATTACAAATACGTTTATATTAAAATGGTCTTGGACAAGTTTTTAACAAATAAATATATATATATATATATACACATATATGACAGCTGGTTGAATTATTATTTGTTTGAATGTTGTTGTCTGTGTATTATAGTATGTGATAATATAGGAGTCGTAAAAGGAAGACTTCTATTTTGTAAACCATATTAAAAAAAATATATATATAGCGTTAGCTGTCAGTGATATACAAGATAATTCAAATATACCCGCATATTTTTTTTTCTATTTTGAGTCCACATTTAGAAGAGTTCAGTTTTTATTGATTCTTTTAATTGAACATTGTACATTTATGTATTTGGCAGAGTCTATTTGAATTTAATTTAAAAAAACAAAAAACAATCCATCTTTATCGCCCGGGAATTCCCATTTAATTTATTTTGTACATCCTGGGAGAACTAAAAGCCGCCACACTACTCGCCACAACATACTAGTAGCAAAACGGCCACATCAACTAAAATGATTTACCTGCATGCTATTTCAACAGCTCCTAACTCATCATGAAAAAATCAAAAGTTTTTAACCCAGCGGAATATGAATGCTGATATGTTATTCATGTTACTGACGTACGATGGTGTTAAATTCGTAGGTTTTTCGCTTTAAAAACCATTTGACCGGAGCCAGATTATAACGTACAAAACGAAAAACATAGAGGATAGATTTTGTCGAAAAGCCGAAATTTTTAAGACTAATTGAGTTAATCCATATCTAGAACTAATTTGTTTGGCTAATCGTCGTATTCCAGTGACACAATAGAACAATACAACACAATTGCAACATATCAATTCCAAGGTGTTTTTTTAACTTACCGACTATTATGGGTTCAATTAGTTTCCGACACATGTTATTTGCCAGAATTAGACTTGAAATCGCCCAGTAGCCATATTAACAATTCGGAAATATAGTTCGAGTTTTTCTTGCCATCGGGACTATGGACGTAAAATTTTAGCACAAAGGCCAGTAACTTGCACTTTTTAGGCGTGCTAGCCTAATTAAAGGATATAAATTTTACATGATGAGGATATTAAAGCTGTATCAAGTCCAGCTCCATTGTAGGCAAATACACAGTTTTGGAAGTTTTTACCATTTAGCTGTCTTGAGTGATGGTCACAACACATACTTCTATCATATGGAACATTTACTATTACCAAAGTCCGTAGAGAACTTAAGATATAATCTAAACACTTAGGGTGAGTTATGATCTTGATCTTTGGGTCACCCCTGGAGTGATGGTCGCGACACACACCTATGCATCATATTTGTCCTGCGAGGAAACCCATTCAAATACGATGAATGAACTTCTTTACATTGCGGTTGCAAAAATTGTTACGAATGGTTATTTCAAGTGTCTAAATCATGTGAAATATCCTGAAGTAACTTTAAGACACATATGGACGATAAGACGTGTTTTCAAAGATATGTGATCTTGACCTTAATGTAACTACCTTGAGAGATAGTCATGACAAATCCTTTTACCATTTGTACAATTCACATTAACTGTATTAAAATCCGCAAAGGAGATGAGAAGATATATCCCAAAGCTGATATTATTACATTAGAGATGTGGATATATCTTGACCTTGGGAGCACGACCTT
This sequence comes from Mopalia muscosa, assembly GCA_031763545.1. NCBI lineage: Eukaryota > Metazoa > Mollusca > Polyplacophora > Chitonida > Mopaliidae > Mopalia > Mopalia muscosa. The sequence goes on along the minus strand of JARFOD010088026.1, from coordinate 21,826 downwards.
TAGTAATGGTTGAGACACCCATACTTCGTATATAACACTAATGTCAAACATTATGAACAACACGGAACAAATAGGCATTAGTGTCAGCCATTTTTTGATTGACACCTGACCCTGGGGCAATGGCTTTGGGAAGTGAAGCATAACAAGTTCGTGACATATCCAACAATTGTGTAAACTTTTATCATAATGTCTAAAGAAACATAGTCTACAAATTTAAAAAAATGCCACTTAACCTTGGGGCCACCATTTTAAGTGCTGGCCACGACACACCCTACCACAGCCATTTTAAAACACAAACAACCTAAAGTAGATACAGCCCGAAACAGATATGTATTTTTGAAGATTTGAATTTGCTTTTGGGGTCACCCCTTTGAGTGATTGCCTCGACACATCATAATGCCGTGTGTTACAATCATACAAAGTATTGGCAAAATCTTTAACGAAGCTAAGCTGGAAAAGATAAGGACCCACATTAAGCGGGTCTAACCCGACAAAAACAGCAAGCTACCAAGTTTCGTTGTAAATTGACAGAATGGATGGGTTTTTTTCTCACTACGATATGTTTGGGACATAGTCTATTCGTCAAATATGTTGGAAAATCAACAACGTTGCAAATGCTTATTGATTTGTTTGTTTGATTGGGGTTTAACGTCGTACTCAAGGGTATTTCACTTATATGACGACGGATTGCCAAATTAGGAAATGTTAAGCTTCCATGTTTGACGGTCGTGTTAACGGGTTATTGTCGGGATATATATCGCTGCATGTAAGTGAAATAACCTTAACAGTGGCGTTAGAAAACAATCAATCTATATCATTGGAGTTACTATCCTCACTCAATCTTAGAACACAGCAAGTGCCAAGGACGACCATCCCGTAGGACGCTGTTTAGAAATATATACATAAGAACAATATGGAAATATGGGTAAAAGAACAAGCAAAATTCTCAGCCTAACACATTTCATTATACGAATGAAGCAATAAAAACAAGAAAATATGAAATAAAGAAATCATTTTTGTAAGAAACTATTCCGGTACGCTTTATTTCACTTGAAGCGGTAGTTTTTTGTTGTTCCGCCATTATTAACACAAATGCTGCGTGAATGTGACGGTCCCTGGCACAATCAATTCAATCTTTCACACGGAAGGCCGGAAGTTACGTTTTTCATTTCTCTTTCCATCTTGCTCTCGTACAATTTATGTCACCACTGAGTGACAGAGAGAACTGGTTTATCGTATCTATTACCGCCTCCGTTTTACGCTCCAGTTATTCATTTTATCAGACAATATATTCACCATTTTATAAATGATCATCTTTGAGCGACAATAACCACTCTAATTTTGACTATATTCAATTGTCGTTGTTATAAATGATATTGTAATGAAGGTCTTACTGACGCTTGTCTTTAGGACACAACAGTCGGTGTATAATTGATTCGATTATCCTACCTTGATTTGAGAAACATGATAACTTGATAGATGCTAAGTAAGGTTTGGCGAGAACTAAACAATTTAAATACCTGTCGGGCTTCATGAGCCAATCAATAGATATAATTTAATTGTCAGCTTTCGTTAGAAGCTTCCATTCTAAATGTACGCCTCTTTCTCTATTGAATGCTGCAGAGGCTTTAAATCATATTTTTGCATTATCGAAAACGAAGTTAATTAGCAAACAAATGCTTCGTCACTTTTTTTTGTTTTAAAAATAAGTACTTTGCTTATTATATGTAAATTGAAAGATAACTATGTTAAAGAACAATAAACATCGTGGATTGTGGTCTTAATAAACACATTATTTTATTTAGTGAAGAGAATTGCCAAATATTGTCAATTTGTGCCTGTTCACAAAGTAAATATTGATGAAAATCAAAAACTACTTTTTTTTTTAGATTATTTAAATTAAATTTAACTATTTCCAGATATAAACTAACACATTTTATAAAAACTGTCATTGATGCTAGATCTAACTCTATTTCTACTGCCACCAGACTTTAAGATGAACAAATATGTTTGGCGTCGTTCAGTTACGTCAGGACGGTTATGATTTTCGACGTACTTTTCATCTTTTGTTTAATGATTGCCACCGAACAGTATGTCAAGTAATATTTCTATTAAAAATCATTACGTCAGCATCCGGAACACACATTTTTAGCTTTAACTTACTTCCTGCTGGTTAAGTACAGTTAATGATATATATAGCTATGTATTGTAATGTGACAACTCACCCTTCATCATTAATGTTAAATCTTTTCTTTTCAATTCACTAATGATTTTTTATTAAATCTGTTTTAGATGGACACGACACTTTCAAGAATGTAAACGTGTCATTATTTCCACGTGGGCATGAGCACCTCACCTGTCATTATTACCAAACACGAATATTGTAGACTTGACAAAGATCCATTTTATTGGAGTTTACTCTGAAATCTGAATATGTATAACGTATTTATTTATTGAGTGTTTTGCTATCATTCTGACTGGTGTACTTGGTACATGTATCTTCACTTTTACCAAAGTAAAGCAAATCTGTTAAACAAATCATATTCGTTTAGTGTTTTATTCTGTATTCAGTGTTATCTCGCAGATTTCAGTTGACATTGTGGAGTAACTCTCTGATGTTATACGTCTTGCATCTGCTTCGATGGTAAGTTAATGAGGATGCCAACATGTTATGCCCTTTGAGGCCGCAATAGGGCTTTCCAATAATTCCCTTTATAGACTACAGCTGAAGTGGGCTCAAACCTGGACAGGATGAGAAATGTCCCATAGCTTAACTCTTCGACGAACGCAAATGACCCGATTACACTTGATGTCAGTCGCGAGATGGTATATATTTCTTAGAATCTCAGACCAGCGAACTGCAAGTAGGGTTTAAAGACTCCTTTGGAATGTAAGCTCATGACTTTATTACTACATCCTTGTCTTTTGACAATTAGGCCTACCCGAAAAGCCGGAATCACTGGTATATTCTGGACATTTAGCCGAACACATTTGCCGGGATCTATGCCTGATTCACTGTCCGCACTGTAAAGCATACAACATGTCATTTTTAATCCAATGTTCCCATATGCGAACATAGTGGCTATTTTCGTTTTCTAGCCACATTAGGATCATTTTAAATATCCCGATTAACAGCGATTAAAGATTCATAAAACTGTTCGAATTATAACAATGTTGTTTAGAATCAGGAGACAGATAAATTGAAAAACGGTTCGAGGGCGGACCGATGTACAAAAAACTGATGTCATTTGGGCTTTTTCAGAAACACTGATAAACGCATTATCGAAATAAAGTTAAAAACAAAAACGATAAGTTTGAAGCGCCTTCGATTGTGCATTGGGTCCCAATTGCTGTAATGCAGAAAATCGAAGACTTTAGTTTTGCTGACAAGTTATGCCAGCAGTTAGTTAGTTATTGTGATTCTGGCGGCTCTCTTCGTTAGCATGCTGTGGGTCATGTATTCGCTTGTGGTAGGATATAATTATGTCAGTAGTTAGCTAGTTATTTTGATTCTGGCGGCTCCCTCCGTTAGAATGATGTGCGCCTTGTATTCGCTTGAGGTGGGATATAATTATGTAGTAGAAAAATTATTAGACGCCTACAAAATAAACAACTCCAGGGAAGCAATTATCTAGATTTTCGGATCTTATCAATTCATGGTTATTATATTTCCAATTTCCCAAGGTAGTCCATTCAGCAGGTATCTCCATCTACCCAGTACATCATCAAATAATCAATCACATAATACTTTTCTGATTTCTGATTTCTATTGAAATCATATTTGTAAGTCCTGTATCTGATGTTGTAGTATCAATGTTAGGCGCATCCTAACTATTATCTCACAGTGTCACCGACAAGATGAAATACAACATTACAACAAATGTAAGACAGGGTAAATATATATGTATCTGAGTAACTGACTATTGTGTATATGGATAATGACGACATTATCAATATGGATCAGGGTTCCATACACTTGTTGCTGGATACACTGTCGTTAATACGCTCTGTCTCATAGATCGGATAGAGCAATTGAGGTCAAGCACATCTAACAAGACCAATAGTCGATAGAGGAAAATATATGAATTGTAAATATCAAGTTCTGATGGAGTAAGATGACCAAATCAGGACAGCCACTCCTTATGAGATTCAACTCAAATTCCCGCAACACCATCCTTCCTTAAAACCCAAATTATCACATATTTCCTACATTTGAAAACCAATATCTTATTGAATATGAAACAGTTGTAGTTATTCTAATAAATTCAAATGTTAGTGAAAAAAGCACTGTTAACGTTAATCTCAATAAAACAATCTGAACGAGTAAAGGTAATAAGCTTGTTGTTTATTATATCCTTATTTACTAAAGTTGGACAACTAAACACTTTTAATTCTACTTATATGTTTAAATAAAGGTGTGTTATGTAGAGTTTGATTCAATTTTTAATAACTTTATCAGCATGTTGAAATGGCTGTGTGTATGTCAAATGCGAATAAATTTGTCGGATTCCTTCACGTGTCAAATTCATTTAATATACTATTATGACTACCACTGAGGAGTTTAACATAGTAAAGTATAGTAACATTCGGAAGAAAGAGAATGAATTAATTCATGAAAACAGAATCTACCACCCTGACACAGTGGTTGGCAGTTCTCTCAGTGATAAAGAATGTGGTTGGCAGTTCTCTCAGTGATAAAGAAAGTGGTTGGCAGTTCTCTCAGTGATAAATAATGTGGTTGGCAGTTCTCTCAGTGATAAAGAAGTGGTTGGCAGTTCTCTCAGTGATAAAGAAAGTGGTTGGCAGTTCTTTCAGTGATGAAGAAAGTGGTTGTCAGTTCTTTCAGTGATAAAGAAAGTGGTTGGCAGTTCTCTCAGTGATAAAGAATGTGGTTGGCAGTTCTCTCGGTGATAAAGAAAGTGGTTGGCAGTTCTCTCAGTGACAAAGAAAGTGGTTGGCAGTTCTTTCAGTGATAAAGAAAGTGGTTGGCAGTTCTTTCAGTGATAAAGAAAGTGGTTGGTAGTTATCTCAGTGATAAAGAAAGTGGTTGGCAGTTCTCTCAGTGATAAAGAATGTTATTTTCTTCTCACTACTAACGGTGTGACTTGTTAAACAGTCAGACAATCACACCTCATATAATACCCATCTGTAACTTCCTTCAATCCTCCTAGAATTCATAACATAAATAGACAAATGCCAGCCGAAGTTAATATGACTTATCTGTAACGTTTCTGCTTTATAAAAAAACTTTCAGAACAAAAAAACATATTCTGTTTAGCATCGTGTTTCTGTGAAGGATGTCATTCTCCAGGTGTTCAACATCGACAATATTGAAAAAAATATATATTTAGTTTGCATAGCGTAAATGACATGGCATTAAGCTCCCTTTGCAGTCCCCAAATTGAATTGAGGGTGTCTTATTATTTTTATTCTGTCTGTACACAGTCTGTTAATATTCCTCTACAATATTTGGAGATAGCACTCGGTAGAAGTCTGGATGTTGTGTTCTGTTTAATGTTTTGGAATTAATCGTCAGACTGATCGTGAGTGATCGAATAAAAATACTATCCAATTGTAATTATCTTCAAAGACTGAGTCAGATCGATCAGTGGGGAAAGGTACTCATCGGCATCTCACTAGAGATCCATTCACGCCGATCAACCCGAAAAACAACGGCCCCTTGAAATTTTCTCCCACAAATAATTGATTTTATTTACTGGAAGATGGTCTTTTCGTTGGCTGGCATATGCTTCACATACCCAGAATTAACGGCAATGGACAATGTTGAAAATTAATCATCACTCCACAATCGACAAAACATATGCTATCAAATTTGCTATACCTGAGGTGTAATAGGATAAGAAATTTATAAAAGAGGATTTTTTATGTTAAGATTTTACATGAAATAAAGCGTTTTAAGCTTTCAAATTTGCATGCCGTGTGTATTTAAGATAAATGGGATATAAATAAAATATACTAATTGTAGATATCTCTAAATAGATAACGAAGCATATATTAATGTACATGATTTAAATCAAATAAATTATGGTTAAATAACTATAGATTATGAAAACTATACCTTATACATTCCCTATCACATAAAACATAAATAGATGCGATTTAAAATGTCATTTATTACAAAGTGTAAATATTTTTTTACCAAACAAAAAAGTACGTCATGGTCTGAAATATAAAGACACCATGTTTTATTCATTCTTATATCATAAAATTATTTTGCTCTTGTAGTCATCTAAGGAAACCTTTCCATAAACAAATTTCATAGGCAAATCCGAATATGGGTAAGTTAGGGTCAAACATATATATTAATCACCTGCTTTGGTCCAAGTTAGGCATGTGCGGAATATTAAAACAGAACATGACGAATCCTCTTTAACAAGATAAGACTAGGTAGGCCCAGTGAGAGCATATACAGTTTGTTACAAAGCAGTTAGTGACAAAACACTCCCCTAACCGGGCTTTAATCAGAATCAACACATTTAACTACCATGATGCACTTGCTAAAATAAGTCGAAGTATTTCAAGAAAAAAAGTGTGACAGCTCATGTAATTGTCTTGAATCTATTTTCATGACTGACATTATATACCTGCCGTCTCTTATTCAATCTTGTGGAATGATTACAGGTGATTGGATCTGTGTCAGCCAGTGATGGCCTACTTTTAGGAGGGAGACATTAAAATAACTTTAACCAATAAGAATCTAAGTGAGGTGCTTTAATGTTGTAATCAATAACAACCTGATGCAAGGCTCTGAAATGCGAAGTAGCAAAAGTCCGAATGCCGCCATATTTTACCGCAGTCACAGCAACTAGAATTAGTTGGGTCCAATTTAAGAAAATTACTAACCCGGCAAACTGCAATGAACAGGTGTTAACATGTGTCTATGCATGTTATATATATTTAAAGAGCATATTATAAGGAAGCATCAAAGTAAATATGAACAAATAAATTGAAGTCCCTCGGAATAAGTCCCCGTTGTTTATTCAAGACCATTTTTGAAAAAATATGTCGTCTAACAAACTCAGGAATTTCAGTAGAATGCTCACATACATTGAGTTGCTGTAAAAAAAATGTAATTAAATATCTTTAGAGGATTTATTACCAAAACATTGTGTGTCTGTTCCTCTGTATATTATTAATTACGAGAAATAAACTATATATCTATTTGTACTGGGTATACACGTATGTATACCTTCTATTGCCATCGAGTCTGCTGATAATCCTTCGACAAGAGTACGACTCACGTTAATGCTTACCAGGAAATTAAAAGAAACGGCCATTAAGACTTCCCTCGTTGTGGTACTCAATTTTTTTTCTAGTGTTAGCTTTTAAGGGACCCCAAATAAAGACATCATATATATATATATATAAATATATTTCTGTATTTTTTATAAAATATATATTTCTATCAGTTTTTGATGAGATCGTATAGGGGAAGTGTTTAGTGTGTTATCATCTATCCACAGATGCGTCTAATTCCGTACAACGGTGAACTCAGGTCATATCTATGTGACTCTCGGGATCTCTTAAGGACAATTGTCTGTAAGAATGTCTTCAAAATGTCATTTAT
>JARFOD010088026.1:0-14228 GCA_031763545.1 Mopalia muscosa | reverse complement strand
TTTGAGTATTCAATATTTGTATAGAGAGATCATTTCCTGGAATTTTTAATTGATGATTTGAGCAAATTAACATAGTTTTAGTTTTCGATTGATTTATAGCCATAAAATTATCACGTCACCATTGGATGATTTTATTAGTTTCTGATTGAAGAACAGAGTTTAAGGAGCAAATATCTAAAGATGATGAATATATTGTGTGTCAAAGCGGATTATTGGAGCATATTATAATGGAGGCTGTGATATCAGCGATAACTCTGCTCTCTCTGTCGCTCACTATTGATACAGAGTTTACAATGGCGAGCGAGACAACATGCCAGCTTTCTGTCTTCATTCTGAATGATGAAAATTATGATGACAGGGTTATTTAATAGCACGAAGGTTCGATGTGCTGTTGACGGTTAAATGCAACAAACAAAATAAAAAGAGTTACATGGGTAAGTTGTTGTACAAGGATAGTTCTAATGATAGTTCCCGCAACTGAAGCCGCCGTGCCTTGGTGATTCTGAAGCGGTTGCCAGGACATATGTTTTCATTAGTGTGTTTAATCAGTGTTAAAGTTAGACAGGCGTGGTGAAGCTCGGAGGGAAAAACAAACAGCCATTTAATTGGATGAGAGATCCTCGCTGGGTGATTTTGTTATCTTTCCAGGTGATGGTAACGGTAAATAGTACTAAGCGTGTTGCTGATTCCAATCTGTTTAGTGAATACGTTTATGGCAAGGTAAAGGAAAGACAAGTTACATCCAATTGTTTTCCACCAGACACGATGTGTCCTTATTCTGACTGTAATAACTGTAGTTACAATTCAAAGCGGGCAACTGATATAATATACACCCACAACCATGCGAAAGTAAGTGGGGTCGTTGAGAACTAACGATTCACTTACATTGACTGTCATGTCGAAACTGTAAGAAGCGGGTTGGGGCGATGCGATATTTATGAGACGTTACAAGAGATGCTACAAATTGCTACTAACCCCACGGTCTGATCGGTACATTTGGTGATATAACAAATAAATCGCACAGCGCTAGTTGACTTTCAAACACGCATAGATATAACCAACCGGCGATAACAAGCATTTAGACAGACTCATGCTACAAATTGATCAGCCCACAATGTGATTTCAGACAAAATACCTTATAATGGAAATGATACTACTTGTGTAAGACTGTCCAGTGGGACAACAGGTTCTTGTTGTGGGTCTTTAAGTCTTATTTATCGGGCTTTATCACCTTTGGGTACTTTAGGACGAGAATCTAATGCAATAATATTTTCATTTCACTGTGCAACACGGAGACAACGTCAGTTGGCGTCACGTTATGAATAACGTCATTTTATTCTGGCAACGTTTGCAATAGCATTATGTTTCCGAAATCGCTGGATACGGAATTGTCGCAGGAAATCAAAAAAAGAAACAGCGCTGTTTTATGAATTTATCCTTGATGTAAATATAAGGAATATTAAACAGTGCAGCTTTAATATTATAATATTGCTCTTGCGATTGGTTGAGGGATAACACACTGGGCGCTTCGCGTCCCGTCGGTTATCTGTTTCGCCATTCGAGCAATATCTACGGCATTCAAACTTCATTGTGTTATATCCGTTATTTATTAGTTATATACCAGTGAAATATCGGATGGTTTTTATACATAAAAGGGATATTTCACAGCAGTGTAATAGTACTTTTGCTGTTACTCTGAACTTTGACCCATGCAGTCGGGACTTTTTGAGTGACGCCTACTTACTTTAGTTCGACAGATTAAATGGTGGACTTCAGAAGATATAACGCTACTGCAAACACGGAATAAATTTACATGGAAAATAATATTATATATTTCAAAATGGATTTCAATAAGTGTGTGGGAATGTGATTGTGGCTTTTATACAAGAACATGATAAAAGGTAGAAAAGTAACATTTTTCATTCTCTTCCAGCTATGTTAGTATAGCTATTGATCATCAACATTGTGCTGCTCCTGCACAATCATATCGCACATATAGCCTCCCGTTGGATTACCTCTAAATACTTAAGTATAACTAGTGTTTCATATATAAACAATTTATCATTTGGGCAATACAGAATAAAGTTAATAGTTGACTTTTGTCAGTAATTTCCACTTCCATGGAATTATTCAATTAATAACAGAAACCACCTGCTTTTTTCAAGCAAGAAATAACATTTACCCTTCTAAAATCTTCTGGCCGTTATGGTATGGGGTTAATTTACGTCTTACTGAATATAATCGATGCTTATATAAAGGGTATATATCATTGAGCTGTTAGCTGAACAGACGAGTAAAATAAATCAACTTGAAAGGTTTTTTCGCAAATTTACAACACCTAATTTGCTATGACCTATAGCACGTTATTCATATCTAAACCAATGGTTTAAGGACATATTAAACTAAGGCGAATTGTATTTCTTCGTTATTCCATTCCTTGTTAAGCATAGGTTAATGACACGGACTTTAATGAGAATGGCTTTGTGTATACGTCGCCTCTATCAAACATAGTGAATGACACAATCTGTGCTTACGTTTCTGTCGATTTAGGAAAGAGTTGTTGATCAATTGTTTCTTTATGGATTATTGGTGCTTATTTTTATCATATGCCATCAGTACTAACATATGGAGCCTATAAACTATACCTTGTAGAGTAATCAATTATTTGTGGTAAGAAAATATCAAGAGTACCTGTTTTTGTTACGGTTGATTGGCGTTAGTGAAGGTCTGGATAGACACTGATGACAATATCACATCCCAGATCGATCTTGCAGCGCCTTTGAAGCTAACCGCATAGGACAGTGTTTTATCCGATCAATCACGAACAGTCGGTTAATGAAGTCGGCAAGACGAAACATGGCCCTCCCGTCAGACTAACGTGACAAATCATCGCCAGAGACTTGTGTACTAGTCTCTTGTAGTCTTTGCTGTGTACCGCTAGATTATATAGTAATTAACAAGTCAATCAGATGGTCTTATTGGTCTGTCACAAATTACCCATTGAGATAATCGACACACACCTGGCCTATTTAATTTGATGCACGTGAAGACAATACTTCTCAGGTGTGTATCGTAAGCCTTGTACATTGTTATCTTTTCCAGGCGCTATATGGATAATATTACATCTGTGGCTATCAAGTAATTTTGTATACTAACATAACAAAATACTGGGCGATTTAACCCTTCTCAATTCTATTTCCAAGGCCGGTGAAAAAAGGGAGGGTAGGAAACAGAATCAGCTTAAAAGCCAGATACTTCAAACACAAATCAACGATTTGACATGTAACAAAATCACAATCCAAACGAGACTGATATTGCTAACTAATGATGCCCTGGTTCGAGTTTGAAAATCTTTCTCACTCCACGCATTTTTATTGTGTGTTCCTTGGGGATATTTTCTGGTGATTTTGGCATGTTAAATGTTATAAAGCGTCTAACGTCTGCCTGGACTCTGGGGTCGATTTTGAGAACAATTTTTCTACAGGTCTTGTTTATCGCAGAGAAATAAAGATATACAGCCTCAGATATGTCTTCCCGTGTTCTTTGAGAATGATTTAAATTTACTTACCCATTTTTTTTTAGAATCACGGAAATCTGTATTTCTGTTTGCGTGGAAAATGATTGATCAGATCTGTTTTTTGCTTTCGTTGAAAATGATTGAAATCCGTTGAAAATGAGTGACATCCGTCTTCATGACTTCTTTGACACCCATTGAAGTCTGTTTTCCCGACCTCTTTGAGAAGGATCGAAATTTTAATTGCTGTGTTCTCTGAGAATGATTAAAACAAGTTTCCTTGCGTTCTTTGACGAAAAGGAATATCAGTTTTTATGCCTTCGTTGAAACAGATTGAAATATCTCCCCCTGGGGAGAAGGATACAACCATGTTTTTTACGTACTTTGAGTGTGACTAAAACCTGACTTCTTACTTACCCTGAGAAGGATCGAAATCTGATGTTTGCTTTTTTCGAGAATGATAAAAAATATGATTTGTTGCCTTCTTTGATAACAATTGAAATCTGTTTTGATGCCCTTGTTTGGACTGTTTGAAATCTTTCCTCATGGCGAAAAAGATGAAAATGTATTTTGCTGTATTCTTCGAACGTCATTAAGAACTACTTTCCCGATTTCTTTGAGAATGATTGAAATTTGTCTTTCAGCGTTCTTTAATAATAACTGAAATCTATTTTTCTTCGTTCTTTAAAAAAGATTTTTTCCTGTCTTTTTAGGGAATGATTGAAATCGGTTTTGCTGTTTTCTTCGAGAATGACAAAAATCTGTTTTCTTGCAATGATTTAAATATATGTTTTTCTGCGTTCTTCGAGAATGATTGAAACCCGTTTTGCTGCGTTCTTTGAAATGAATAAAATCTCTTTTTCTCTTTTTTATTGGTTATGATTGAAATCTGTTTTTCTGCGTTCTGTAAAATTGATTGAAACCTGCGTTGAAAATAATGACTGAAACCTGTTTTTTGGTTCTTTGTTAATGAAATCTGTTTCCCTGTGTTCTTTGAGAATGATGGAAACCTGTTTTCCTAAGTTCTTTGAAAATTAATGAAATATGTTTTCCTTCGTTCTTTTAGAATGATTGACATATGTTTTTCTGCGTTCTCTAAGAATGTTTAAAATATGTTTTTGTGCGCTCTGTAAGAATGATTGAAACTTGTTTTGCTGCGCTCTGTAAGAATGTTTGAAATCTGTTTTGCTGTGCTCTGTGAGAATGATTGAAATCTGTTCTGCTGCGCTCTGTGAGAATGATTGAAACCTGTGTTGCTGCGCTCTGTAAGAATGATTGAAATCTGTTTTGGTGTGCTCTGTGAGAATGATTGAAATGTGTTTTGCTGCGCTCTGTAAGAATGATTGAAATCTGTTTTGCTGCGCTCTGTAAGAATGATTGAAACCTGTTTTGCTGCGCTCTGTGAGAATGATTGAAATGTGTTTTCCTGCGTTCTTTGTTAATGATTGAAAATTGTTTCCTGAGTTTTTTTTAGAATGAATGAATCATATTCTCTTGATGTCTTTGAGAATGACTGAAATCTGTCTTACTGCATTCTTTAAGAAAGCTCAAAATATGATTTTCTTGAATTTGTTAGAATAATTAATTTTTTCTTGCCCTTTGGGAATTATTAAATCTGCCCTACCGTGTTATTTGAGAAGGATCGAAATCTGTTTTCCTGCGCTCTTCGATAATGATTGACACTTGTCTTCATGATGTATTTGGCAATGACTGAAATCTGTTTTCCTGCGTTCTTTGTTTTGATTTAAATCGATTTTCTTGGAGAATGACTTAATCCTGTTTTCTCGCGCTCTTTGGCGATAATTGAGATATGTTTACATACTTTCGTGGAGAATTATTGACATCTGAATCCCTGACTTCTTTGAGAATTATTTACATCTAAATTCCTGACTTCTTTGAGAATTATTGACATCTAAGCCCCCGCCTCTTTGAGAATAATTGATATCTGAATTCCTAAATTCTTTGAGAATTATTTACATCTAAATTCCCGACTTCTTTGAGAATTATTGACATCTAAGCTCCTGACTTCTTTGAGAATAATTGATATCTGAATTCCTGATTTCTTTAAGAATTATTGAAATCTGAATTCCTGAATTCTTTGATAATTGTTGTGTTTTTCTCCTAGATCGTCACAATTACAATATATTAATGTTGGCGACAGAGATCATTAATATGCTAACTCTTTCTTCCTTTAATTCGAATCATTTAGGACTTGATGTGCATTAAATACAAGCTTCATTTGTTTTATAAAGATAAAGAGTATGCCTGCCTATGTCCATTAAGAACCAGTGTCGTACAGCGTACAGGACCTGGGAAACAAAACTTCAGCTTGATACACAAAATGCATCAGACGGGTTACATATATTCATAATGCCTACTAAATAACGGAAGAAATAATTAACCACTAAGCAAATGCACTCCGACTGATAATTCTGATCCGCAACTGCAATCTCTGGAGGTTAAGTGGCTACCTGACAAAGTGTTGGTCTAATTACATTGGCTGGAGATTAGCCATGACAGTTTAACGTCATACCTTCTAAGCTTACCTAACTAGGCTATTAAACCGGGCTCAAAGGTGACCGAACCGATGCCTTGTCCTACCGCGGTTAAACAAGTCTCTTTCATTTTTTTCTAAAAAATTGTAAATCATTTTAAAGAAGGTAAAAAAAAAGTGAGTTGTTTTGTGTAACGTGTTAAACCGTGTTTAATTTGAGTTTATTTTCTAAACAGGAACATTTTTTTTTACTTTGTATAGTAAGTTTTATATACGCCTTATCGGGAGTTTCCGTTTTTACATTCCGCTAAGCAATTCACTTCCCGTGACATTTCAATGTTGTGTGTTTTTGCGACGACGGATAAAGTTTAACGTTCAGCCAACGAACGAATGCATTACGTGTTTGTACTTGTTTTTCCAACAGCCACAAATGTCAGTTATAATAACATCTCCCTTAGACTTGGCTAGGCTTAACCAAATCAATTATTTGTAGGAAGAAAATATCAAGTGCACATTGATTTAACGGTTGATTGGCGTGGATGGAGGGCTCGGTAGGCTGATGACATCTGCCTTCTCAGATCGATCGGACTCCGTCTTTGAAGCCGATCACAATTTGAAGTTATTATTTTGTTTATCGGATCACTCACAATCCGTATCCAATCATTAAGCACACCTTACAAATCATACGTCAGGCATAAGGTATACCTATGTAGACCGGAGACACGGCCGACAGGTAAACACAGGCTACATCTAAACAAGTTGTGTATGGGTGTGTTTGATTGGGGTTTAACGTCGTACTCAATTGGTTTATACTTTCATGTGGACTGATTAGCCACTTCCTATTCTGTCTTAATAAAGTACGATGGTGAACCGGAATGAAACCTTTAAAAAAACGTAATTGCCGGAGCCACCTCACGTGACTCAATTGTACAGCTGAGGTTAACTGGGTGAGCCAAACTGGATCAGACGTCAGACAGGCAACTGCACCTTAGTCGTGGGCGTCTATATGTGCCGGTATAAATGCTTTAAATTGGATCGGCTATTAGGAAATAATTATGTCTAAAAAAATTAAACAGGATAGTAAATAATATTTTTGTGAAAAATGTGGCTTATGTTTATAAATAAGTAAAGTAAAATGGGAACAGAATGCATTAAATATCCAGAGAATAATAACATATCAAAGATTAGACAAAACGCAAGTTTCCATATTCCTAATTAAAATGTAAAATCGTAACTTTTTTTTACCTTTGTTTTGCAATTATGCCTGTTGATCCCGAGACAATACTTTTTCTAGGTTTCATTTTGAATCTGGGGACATCTTATTAAGCATCCAATATTTACAGTAAACCGTAACAACAGTAGGAAGCTCTAACCGCTATGGGCGAGTCTGTTTATCAGCCAATCCACTTCTGGTCGAAGAAAAGCGAACACTACCGAATGCCATCAGAGCACCATAGTCATAACCAAAATAGTTTCCTGAATTTGACGTTATTGTGTGATCACTACTGACTGGTACGGTTGTGTTTTGATTCAGAAGTTCATCCCAAAATATCCCTCTAAGGCATTTTGTTCGGATTTTAAACAATTCGCTCACTAAGTGTCAAGCTGTATTCTGGGAAGGTTGTTGACCAACCAAAGTTGAGGAGAGAGTTATCAGACCGAATTGGTCTTTTTGGCTTGTGTCAAAATAATAGTTGTTTTTGGATATATGGAGCCTTCGCGTTATTTGTGACAGCGACGTCTTTACATCCGTCAAATCCACGACCCTTTAAATCACCGTTACAAACTTATTTATGACGGATAAGTTTTAATTCATTCTAGAATTTGAAGCTCACCTTCTTATTTTTTTTATCGCTATGCAAAGTTTGCTAGCACCTTCTTTACTCTGTAATATATGCTACTTGTGTGATGTTGACAAAACGCAGGTCAACATTCTGAATAAAATCTGAAGAAAATGACCTCTCATGCAATTTTCAAAGCCTATAGTTAACTCTGTTTGCCTTTGCGTTTGATTAGGGTTTTGCGACGTAGTTTAGGTTTTCTCAATCACCCATGGACGCCGCTAGCAACAAACACAGACAATAACGTCAGAAAGAAGACCACACAATACAAAGACACCACAGATAGGTAGCTTCTGTGTTACCTCGTAATAAGCGTGGTTTATATCATAAATATAAAAAAATGAACGAAAGTCTATTTTGTTACTGAACGAAACTCTATTGTCTTATAGTAAAGTTTAACTGAACAACAAAGTTGTTGATAAACAGGGCGAGTTTTGTACGCGTCAGCCAATATATCTTTTCGGACACATCAACTTTTAAGAAGAAATACCACACATATCAATTGTCAGTGTGATTTTAGAATGAATTAACAAAGTGTTTATTGATCCCGATTGTGGATATATGTTTTTATTAGATTTTCTTTGTCTGTATACAGAGAGGACGTGAAGCGCTTCACTTAATTATTATAACATGCAACACGAAGACCGACTAACTAACGTAATGCAAATAGCATAAACCCTATCTGTGATAACAGTCTTAGATTATGTGACTGTTGACGTATACGGTTAAAGATTCGTATGGTTGACAGAAAGATCAATAATGTTTTACGCCTCAATTCCTCTAATCAGCTCCTAAATGCATTTAATAAAAATGAGAGGGAAACAAATGTATAGAGAATTACTTATAGCCTTCCTGGTGAGAAGAACATATGGTAAGAAAATAAACCGTATTCTCAGTTTTACAAGAAAGGGAGTCAAAGAATAAGAGCATTAATTGTACTAACATATACACGCATTACGTTTGAAACTAACAAATTGCATGATGTTAAGGTCATTTGAGAAATTACTAGTTCAATATCCTCTCTTTCATACAGATCACAGGGCTTAAGCTGTATTTAATATCGTTTAAGTTTTAAATAAAAATATTAATTATAACATTGTGGTTATTGGTATCTTATTCAGTTAAAATTAATCACTAAACCTGTAATCAGACCTTGTCCGTTAGAAGAACTTATACTGCTATTCCATATATTTTTTTGATAATGGTTTATATGGAAGGTTAATAAGGTGGTTGTAAGAAAGAAGGGAGACGTCGACATGTTAAGTGTTAGTTCATGTGACTGACAATATAAGTCAGCTAGATCACTTTGATGAAAGAAATCACAGACGGATATTTCAACTGTTAATAAAATATATCGTGATTAATTATAGCATTTGGCTGATGTTAGGGTTGTTTGGTGAGGTCGTATAACATGTTAGTGGAAGTCTAGGATGGTTATTAAGAGTGTACTTCAGCCTCGGTCGTTTATACCCGGGGGATGTTTGCAGCCGGTGTGTGGGATTGTAAGGAGACTCCCAGTCATGATGAGGAGTCGTGTTGCCCCTAGGGGTATTAGGGCAGTCACACCCTTATTACCACCGTTAATTCATACAGGGTGACCAGGGCATACGGTTTTATTATTGCCGTTCATAGTTTACACAGATACGATGCTATACTGGGGCGTGCTTTGGTGATCAATGAACGGCACATTGCTCACAGCCGTCAGAATCGCGGCAATTGAAATAAAGAAAATCGCATGTTAAAGAATTGATTTAGCCAATAAAAATGAGCGGAGTTGAATTTTTGCACGCATGGATTCATACAGCGCTTGATCCAACTATAACCGGACACCGTTAGGATCAGAGAAATAAAACCTACGGAAGTACTAAACTCTACGAATAGCAGCCATTTTTCCGGTAATTTCTAATTTATTTTTCTATCTGGAGTGTACCTAATTCTACAAACAAAGATTGGAAAAACAATAACTGTATTTCTTTGTATAGATTTATAGAGTTTCTACTTCGTGGCTTAAATATGAACAAAGGTGTGAATTACGTGACAATGATTTGCATGCGGAAGATATCTCTTGACCAAGTAAAAAGTAAATATGCACGTACATGCACGCTATATGGTTTACCTCAATATAAAGTTGTTATCCCATCAGCGATTCATTGTCTGGTCTGAGAAAAGATAATATTACAAGGCCCGAAACCCTTCATGCTTCTATGGTTTCATTTGAGTGGCTCATTACACATGTCTGGCAATCATGTACGTCACATTATCAACATTACCAAACTATGAATTAAGAAGAACCTATATGTTGGCATTGATAATGGGCTGTAATGGAAGATGACTTACTAACGTTGTGCCTTAAGATATAAACAGCAGATTCCGTTAATATTTAGTTTATATTATGTCTCTTGTCATCTCAGTAAAGTGATGTATTTGTGCCCTCCATCCTTTATAACAACATCAATGCGGCCATTTAAACCCTACCAATATCAAGAAAATGCGATATACAACCCGATCTCACGGTGTTCTAACAACCTGATATACTTATACCAGATGTTAGTGATCTAGGTCTTAGGTCATCTTCTTTCTGGAACGATCTTTTACCATTTAGAGATTGGATAAAAACATTACTTGAGGTATCGCGATATTTGACTTAATGATAATACTTTTTCGCAGATTTGGACAGTGACTATTCCATAAGTCGTCATTTTGACCGAATTGCTTAACGCGGACAGTAAATGTATATAACCCATGTCGAATAAACATATGAACGACGTATAACTATATCAGTCTGCCGACTGAGACAAATGTAATACAACAAGCCCAGAAATGTGCGCGTGTTTCTATGGTTTCATTTGAGCGCTCCATTACCCATTTCTAGCAAGTCGAGTTTTCAATATAAAAAACATGAACGAATACTTATCGTATCTTAAGATGTCCTGACAAAGGAGGATTATTGTACTAAATGTTGGCCGAGTGATATGAACAAGCTAGCATTTTCTTACTTAAAATCGCAATTTATTCTTCTGTTTTGTCATCTCATCAACACTATTTGTTTGTTTCGAAAACTTTTATACAAAATCCTGCAGAACCTATTTCTGTTGCCCTGAGAGATGATAAATAATTGGAAAGCTATTGAAATGTATTGGAATTAATAAATAGTACTTCACATTATGTCATAATTGTTATTATGAACTGTTAGTATGAACCGAGGAAGTATGAACTTACCGAACAGCGTAAATAAGAAGACACCTAGAAGCAGAACAATGAGACGTGGTCGCCAGCTCCGTCCGTCAGTCACCATGTCCGTTGTACAGGAGAAAAAACTTCACACAAAATGACACAGGTCGTAAAGATTCAACCAAATAATGTAAAACTCGGAAATATAATCCGATCTACCTGAGCCTCATTATGACATCACCCATGTATCCTAAGCACAGACCTTAATGACTTGTTAACTAAGTTGTATCTCCCGGACTAATATTGCTAAATGCCCTTATGAAGTCCACAAACGAGACGATCGAATACGCTTACAAGGCGAGTCCATATCTGACGACAGCGGAGTGAATGATGTAGGCAGCACACCTCAGCCAATACCCGCTCAAGTCCCCGCTAAGAGGGGGACACGGTCAATGCTGGCACTTTTTACAACCTCAATCCCACACTGTCTTTATTGCTCCGTATAAAAGAGCTTTAAGAGTTTAACCAGAGGGAATGTAATTGTATGTGTTCAAACTGCCAGAACAGCCTCCACGAGATACCATATATGTGTGGCCATATCAGTCCAAACCTTTCATTTTGACGTCATTTCAAGGCCCCTCACTGATTATCTACAAGTATAGTTCAACAGCGGCTTACCAACTTTTAACTTTACAAAAGTTTTTACGACCTGAGCAGATTACAGACGGCACTGAATTGGGCAGCCAAACAAAAGAAACAAATTGTCCTTAAACTATGGAATATTAAGGTTGCATTTAGTTGGCTGCTGTAAAGAAAAACAAAATTAAAAGAATAAACAGTCATGTCTTTAAAGCACATTGCTAATTGTTAAAAAAATAAAGAGTGGACAGAAAGAAGAATGAGTAGAGATTGAAAGACGTATGTGACTGGAATGATCATTGTGGTAAAGAAGAGACGAATCTTTATACGTCCACAGGGAATACACGATCGGACTTTGATCCGTACCTTAATAGACAGACTAGTGTGGACGTCTTTATCTCAACTGCTCATTGAGATCTAGAGCTCAGGGAACAGTAATATAACCATCACTCTATGATGGTGTTCACTTAACCAGCTTCACTACGCGTGGACACCGGAGTACCTCAATAAGCACTAAGTTAACACTCTATCCGAAATGTCTGAACAATGAATACACTATCCTCAGCCGTTGGTACCAACAGGCTAGAGCGACAGGAATTGTATAGCCATTGAATAACATCAAAAACTGATTAATAAAATAAATCATTCTTGAAATTCAAATGAACTACACTTGTAATGGCCAATTTGTCCCTTTCGATTGATAACTTATAGAGCTTTGCTTTGAGTATTGAGTTTTATTCGATTAACAAGAACAAGTTAAAGCCGTTGATTTAAAACTGATTTTTGTTTTCAAAGAGCGCATAAGCTGCCTGAACGCACATTGATATTACCCATTGAAATGCATTTCTACAAACTCTGTTCAATTGCAAATTTGCAAGATCTCTTGTAATATTATTGCTTCAATTCGCCTCTGATATATCTGTAAGGATACGAACATGGTCGAATGGCGTTCAGACTTGTGTACGGAAAGAGCGGAGTGATACGGAAAGAGTCTAGTGATGTTCCAGCATTGGTTTTGACAGTACGACAGGGCGTACTGTGGTCTTATCGTATTGGGACTCATTATACACCTTGGCCTATATAACAAGTGTTCATTTGTCTGATGGTTTTGGATTTACTCTGGTGAAGAACTTGGATAGTTCATCCTCTCGGAACCACGGTCTAAGATGTAAAAGAGCAAGCCTGTTTGAAAGCGATGCTACTCTTTGCAATAAAATGCATAAAGGTAAAACGGGGATCATTTCTTGTGTTGAATTATGGTCTCTAATTTTCTAATCGAGCAATATACATTTTATAATTGGACCTTAAACATTGCGTTTTGCTTAAACTACAGTCAAATTCCACAAATCCAATATCTTTCTTGTCACACATGTTATTAACCCGAAACACACAAGAGTGTAAGTCGCGTGACGTCATGAATAGGGTTGGCAACGCCCAAAATGTTAACTACCAGTGGTCGTAAGTAGGTCTATACTCGTACCCATCAGGTGATATTATGAGATGAAGACACGTCGTTATCATATTTTAGTATGTTTAATAGCAACCTTGCTAATGGGTATAGGGGTTATTGTAGCCAGGACCATAGCTTTAAAGCCACCAGAGACTACACTTCATATATGAACACTTTTTATTTAGTATTTAATTATTCCGCCATTAAATGAGTGTTCCGAGCGAAAATGATTTATGATGGAATAGGTCATGAGTATCTGCTGGCTGAAATAATATATTTTGAAATGCACATTGGGTGATACAGAAATAGGCCGCTATAGCTAAATAGATAAGATTGTTGGCCCTGCAAGCCCGACTCGCGTTTGGTTGAGGGAGGGGGAGGGGGATTTCTTTCTCTGCATCTCCTTAAATGAGAAGGACGGTATTAAAAAGGTAGTTCGTTGAATGTTATCTCACCCCATGTTAGGAATACAAACTAGCTGTAATTGTTAATTTCATGTCTCATCGTATTAGAATAAGTCCGAGTAAAACAATGCTGGTGAGAGATAATTATAGATGTCCACATCCATCGACTGATTGGTCCCGTCACGTGCTGACATCGCATGAGGGCTAAAAGTCACGGATATCCAACCAATCATTAGCCATCTGTATACAGCGACCAGTCAGCCGCTAGATTATATAATGTATTTACAAGGACTCTTACAGGTGACAACATATACATGTCATATAATGAATTTACTTTGTAAGCAGTATTTGTACAATTTAAGATTAAGTATCGGTTGAAATACACGAGATCTCCGTACCGAAGTTGTGGGTATCAACTATTGCATATATGGAACGGTGGCTGGGGTTCAAGTTCGTGTGAGGGCGGGGAGGGGGGACGGTGGCAGTGGTTCCAGGATTAGAATGTCGGTCTTCTGAGTCTATATTTATTTATTTCTCACAGCAACAGCTCATAAACAGTGTAGTAGCATTGAGGCATGAGTGTGTAGCAGTCTCGAGTTGTCAACGTGTATGTGAATTGGGGTACGAGGGTGTAGCAGACACGAGGTGTGGACGTGTAGGTGAATTGAGGTACGACGGTGTAGCAGACACAAGGTGTGAACGTGTACGTGAATTG